>JAOEGT010072282.1:0-15985 GCA_025447795.1 Speoplatyrhinus poulsoni
CATCTGAACTCTTAATATGAACCTTTGGTGAACTATTAAACCTGTGAATGATATTAAGCATTGAATTAAATGTTTGATTGGCTACAGTTAGTACATAATAAAAAAGAAAATATATCACATTTCATTTCAGCCTTGTTTTCTCATCACACTTTCAGTGCTCTTTATATTTTAAATAATTTAGCATACATTTATAAACTTTCAGGAAAGTCTGACTTTTTAAAAATCTACTTTAGACTCTTAAAGAGTTTAAATCCTCTTTAATTGTATACCTTTGACTCTTTACCATTGAGGTGCAATCTCAATTTGTATGTAAAGAATGAGCTACTGTACTCACTGAGAAACGCATAGCAGACACCACTAATTCCCCCACAAGCATATCGTAGTTGGCTATCTAGTGTCATCCATGCCACTAGATGGTACCATACACTCTTAAGTAATCCCATCAATGCCTCGTGATAGGTGCTGGGCCTGCAACTCAGCTGTATTCATCTTCCAGTTTCTTCTAAACATACTATACCTTCTTATTTGTGGTTGTAGAATTTAATACATTAACATTAGTTAATATGCATAGTTGAACACATATCACCAGTACACAGTAACATTTTAAAAACAAAATGTATTATAGACAAATGAAAACTTTGCTTTTGAGAATAAATGGAAGTCAATTCAAGATTAAATTAGCCTATCAAGTTCCAGTCTGAAAATATCTGATTATTTTCTTTGCCGAGCGTCAGCAAGTGGAAGCACTGGAGGCAAAAATGTACTTTAACTGCTGTATTTCCAGGAATGGAACATGTGTAATGAGATTGCATTTATATAGCCAGTTGGATTGCAACCCAACCCAACCTGATATAGCGCTTTTATAAACCACAGACCACTCAAAAGCGCTTACACATTCACCCATCGACGGTGGTGTCCACCAACACATTGGGAGCAGTGAGGTCGGGTGTCTTTCCCAGGGACACCTAAACGCCATGAGAACACAAGGATCGAACCGGTGACATTTTGGTTTACAGATGACCTGCGCTATCCCATGTGCACATATGTGCATCTTTCTGTAGTGTAAAGATGACAAAGAGGAAGATGAAAGGGGAGAGCAAACTAGAGTTGTTGATAGCTAGAGTGGAATTGTACAGAATGGAAAGGAACATTCATCTAAACTGACCTTTCGTGTCATTAAGATGATCGATTTCACGAGGGAAACAATTGCTTCTACTGTATCTAAAAAGACTAGTACTGTACATGAAAATGAGTGTGTACATGCTTGCAGGTTTATTAATACATGGCTGTGTGTGTGTGTTTTGTTTGCTTCTAGCCTTCTACACACATACTTTAAAGGTTTGTGTTGACTTAGTGAGTCTAATAAGGGCATGCCTCAGAGCATCACAATATGGATAATAACTTCCACAATCTGCTCAATTCATCACTGCACAATAAAGTAAATGAGCCTAGAAGAACCTACAGAGAAAGTCACAGTATATCATAGTGTGTGCAGGGTGCCCCAGCAAAATGTTAGTACATTTAATTGAGACATAAATGACTATATTTTCTCATTCCGTCTCTTTTATGAGATGCTGAATGTGACCTCTCTTGTGGTATAGATGCCATCCCTCTTTGTTACCAGGCGCTATAATGGACACAGGGAGAGACACTATATTATAAAAAAGGCATTTTCTTTCATGATGGTGTTTGCTGGGCTATATACATGATCTACTTGACCGCATGCACACACTAGTATGAAAATGTGATGCACACAAATAAAAAATCTAATCGGGTTTGCAATAAAATGAATTCCTTGGTATGAGATTCAACTTCATACTGTAACTGCATTTGTCTATTTGTCTATAGTTCAGCTGAACTAGTGTTTGACAGTTTAGAAGGTTATCAGTGCGTTTTCCAGACCTATTGATCTATTGAATAGATTTAGAATTAAGAGGGTAAAGGGATCGCATATTTACTGTACATACACTTGTACATACACAATGCCGACATCATCCATATATGTACAGGCATTTTGGCAACGAAAGTGCCGTTTTGTTTCATACTGTAATGAAGACATTATCTCCTTCAGTTATTCATATGACTTGCTTGGTGCCCTTTATTATAACCAATACAGTCTTCTTAACCAGATTACACATATTTAAAGTGGGAATACAACCTAGGATATTAACTTTTGCATTTTCCAATCACTTTTTGGCAGACTCCTTGTCACTTTGGTCTGCTAACAAAAAACTGAAACATGCTCAAAAATCTGCAACGTGACAAGTTATTGCACTTCACTATGCTGCTATTGCCAAACTGAGCATGCACTTATACTATATGTCATCGTTGTTTACCAACTATAAATGGGTCTAATGGTGCCAGTCCAAAACACACCAAACACACCAATACTAATGCCACACCTGTCAGATGGCAAAGGTGAAGTGCACACAGAGTTTAACGCATTTGTGAACACAATTTGAGAGAAATAAACCTTATGTGCATAGAAGTCTTAGGTATTTTACAAAATAATTTGACAATGAACATTCACTTCAAACATTACTAGAAGCAAATGCAGCAGACATGTAAGATAAAACAAAAGTTATAAAGTCTAAATTATCCTTAGACCTGCTGTTTTCTTCATGTCGATATGACCAAATTATACAGGGTACATATTGTATTTAGGCCTAGTTTGTGGGCTAGCATAACACATGGTCTAGCATAATCGCTAATCATTGTTGATCCATGCAGATCATCTTAATTTGAGGCAGCAGCAGTTTGTCTTATGTTAATATGTTGCTATAAATACACTATTTAGTTATTACGACACTAACTGTTACAACTATCCCGCTCTTCATTATGCCTGCATCTATGTTGTAATGCTTCCACGGAATGTGTTCATACATCATCCATTATTGTGTACTTCTTGCTTAACTTTAGTTAAGTAGCTGTGTATGACTCCTTAATAGTCTACCCACCTTCTACAGCTTTTAAGTCGTTTTTGTGTAAAGCTGCTGTTGTGTAAACAGAAAGCTGTCAAAAAGTGCACTGTCCTATGCCATATCAGCAAGATGGCAGTACCCACAAATCAGTCAACGGATTTAGATATACAGTATGTCTGTCACATGGTGGACTTGCTGTGCATTATGGGTTGCTGCTGCGTGTACTATGGGTTGCTGTGTATGTGACTGGTGTATTTTGAATGTGTTCTCCCTTTTTATAATTTGTGAACTGTTGCCAATTGGCAGCTGATTAGATGTTAGGCTGCTGACCTATAGGGGATAAGCCGGAGGCGGGGTTTATCCTTTTTAAACAGGAGGCAAAGGAAAACAAGGAGAAGGGGAACGATCGATCGATCTGACACAGAGGACTTTGCGGGGAACGCTGGCGAGGATCCTTGGGAAATGCCAGCCGTGAGTGCTAGGCAAACCTCTCCCTACCCTGGGTCCATAGCTAGGTCTCCTGCTACAAGCCAGGCCAAGTGTGAGTGCAGGCCAATGATTGTGTTGGGGGAGGAACGTACTCCCAGTGTGCCCGGTTTATCCATGTGCGCTTTGTACCCCGAAGGTACTGCCCTGTGCGTCTTTGTGCCTAGGTGGGAGGCCAGAGGAGGTGTTGGGGAGGAGGACGAAACAGCCCAGGACATGTGGAAGTGTGGATTATCTGTTGTCTGGACAAGAGATAACATGGACTTGGTTTTAGTTTTGCTTATACCGTTATATTTCATTAGTTAGTAAAATAGTAACTAGTTACTAGTTACCCAACTCACCTTTGGGTAACTGTTCATACTGCTCTCCCCCAAGTATAACGAACCTGCAATTATGTTATCATAGAGTTCCTAGGACTCGTAAAATGACCTAGGTTGAGTCGGATAACTGTTAATTATTCAGGGTTGCCTGACATACAGTATACAGCATGCATGTTTATAAAAACAAATGTTAATGCTAATTAATGCTATTGGTTGAAGGACTACCCTTATGTCTAACAATTTAACATTTCAGACCAACTACTATATCAGTGTAACTGTGTTGGTCTAAATAACCTCCAGGGTTACTGTAGACATGTGATGTTTGATTAAATTCTATGTCTATGTCAATGTACTTTTTGATTTGCCTAGAGCGTACACAGAATACCTGTCATGTTTCATAATCAATCCTTCTGTCTCTATCATACACAGACAAACACGCACACACGGACATACGCACACACGCATACAATGTTCTGTTTGACACCATTTGACACAGCCCTGGAATACACCATACACACAAATAACACACAATCACATAACATAAATGTGTATCTACAAATAGTGTTTGTTTTACCCCCTCATATGGCTTCATAAACAATAGGTCTAATGAGACTTCAAACCCATGTATGGCATACTGCATGGCACGCTTGTTGCTATGTAGTTATAAATGTATTTATAATTGGACATTGACATACATAAGTATTGGTATGTTTGCTTATTGGTCCAATTATTATGTTAGGATATGTGCTAAAGACATAATTTACCAAATTAATAACTATTGGGGGCTATAGTACCAATATAACAGCAAGCACCACCAGCGTACCAGCATAGCTGGTGTTCCTACTGTAATAAAAACATCATGTCCACCATATCAGACCAGTAGGCTACTGTATGAAGGGTGTCAAATTAATAGTAGTGTGTGGTCTAAAAGGTATAAGCATCTCTCTACAATTAAGCATCTTTTAGCAGAATAACTGATAATGAATCCTTATTGTATGTATCATACTAACTCATACTAACTGCTTTGGACTGTGGAGGCTTTCTGCCCACCTCCTTCTCCATCTCCTAACCCTCTCCTGTACTGTGCATCTCCTCCTCCCCACCTCTCCTCCTCAGAGTTTTAAACACGAGGCTCCCAGGGGACAACACTGTAATGACAACTCCAATAGCCATCAACATGCTTGTACTGAACCTCATAGCTACACCTTCAGAATAATATCATGTTTACACGTTTTGCATAATGTTTATGTAACATATTTTGACATTTTACAAATGGGCAATTTAGCAGATGAGATTCAAAGTGACGTACAAAAAGTACAATTACATATGAATGGAAGAATTTGAAAATAATAACAATAGTGGCAATAGTGCTTGTGTTACAGTCACATGCTAAACCACGTATACAGTATCTGTTAGGAGCCAGTGGATCACAGCTGAGAATAAGATGGGGTGGGGGACTGTAATTATGTGTTTAAATATATTTGATCTATGTGTTAGACAGAACAACAGAACCAAAAAAGCAATAAAGAGAGCTAACTGAAGGGGGTGTGTCTGGGCATGTGATGTGATGTGTGCGTGGGTTTGTGTGTGTGTGTGTGTGTGTGTGTGCGCATGCTTTTTTAATGTAAGCACACACTGTAGTGACAGTGTCTGACTTTCACTGACTCACAGTGAAATGACATGCTGTCTCTCTGACATCAATTTGTTGGTGATTTCATAAGGGTGCAATAGCAGCACTGTTTGTGTGTGTGTCTGTGTGTGTGTGTGCGTGTGTGTGTGTGTGTGTGTGTCTGTCTGTGTGTCTCTGACAATTGTTGCAGATTGTAAACTTGATGGAAAGCAGTGGGGGTTTTTCCACTGTGTTGGTCTTATCTGGTTGTGTCTTGGCTTCTCAGTTTCCCTGTGTGAAGTTGTAGTGCTTTGTTACGGTCTTTGTATCCTTTGCTATGGCCTGCTGGTTCGATCGAGTGGTTTTAGTGCTGCATGTACTGTTTTCTTTTCATGTATTATGTATTATGTCCCAATATGATGATTATCCATGTTTATTCATTTTTTATACCCCGTTATTCCCTTCTGTCTTTCAAGAGGACATCTCTTGCCCGGCCGTGGTTGCAAATATGAATTTGTTCTTATAAAGTTTTCAAATGAACAATATCCGGTATATGGATAAAACATCTGTAACAATTGCCCCCTGCTATCCACACCATATAAAACAGGGAAAGGTACATGCCAAACAAAGGCAAACATTAACCCATACACTTATATAATATCCCTCTCCATGTATTCTCTCCCATCCTACAGACATGCATACACACATGTACACACACACAGGCGCACACACACACATATGCAAACACACACACTTCCAAAGCAGGTAAATATAAACACATTGGTGTATTCTTGGTATGTCATTTGAATTGTTTGTGAGAAGTGAGAAGTCATTTGCATAACACTCAGCCAGCTCATAATGTCAGCACAGATTTAGCTGTAGACACAAGGGTATTGCAGGTTTGCCTTATACATGTGAGTCCCAGGAAAACGAAAATAAACTCCTATAATGTAGTTATGGTACTTGCGCGACTGGTACTGCGAGTACTGTGCCACAGGCACAGCTTTGTCTGAATATTATAACTCTATTGACACCTGCTGGTGAAATAGAAGAACTGCATCACCTTGCGGATTAAAGATGTTAGAATGATTTTCACTCTCCTTATTTTATTTTCCTCTAATATTTCCTTCTCTTGCTTTCTTTACATGTATCCATTAATGTATGATGTGCTGTATAAACAAGATAACGCCAATAATTACATGTAATAACATTAATACATCTGTTACATTAGGCCTCACACAAATAAATGGATTTGTTTTGTGACATGATGATTTTCCTTCTGAGAAGACTTACAAGGCAGAAAAGTAGAACATAGGCTGATAGTGTCAAAATGTTCATGTATTTTTTGATAACATTCCAGTTACATTTGATTGTATTGTTTTTTTAAATAAGTACAGTAGTTCTGTCTTTATAAAAACAACTTGGTATTGTAGACGGTGTGTGCTTTATACTTTTCAGGGGGGCTGTCTCTGAGTAGTTATAATGCGTGCTCTGTGCCTGCATGATTCAGTATCAGCTTGAGTTAAATTAACTAATGCTATTGCTCTTTTCATCATGTGAAGTGACAGAGGAGTAGAGGGAATATTGCCAACTCTGTCTGCTCGGCAGCCACGGTATGGCTGTTCAGCAGACTTCAGATTTCTGTCCCATTACAATATTTGCCTTTGACTTAGAATGGGAGCTCACTGCCACACAACAGTTGTTTAAACAACCGATGATCCAAGAAAGTTATTTTTTGCCCACATTTATTCATGTTAGGGTAGTTAAGGGTTAATAGGCTCTGCCAGAATGGACAGGTTCTTAAATCTAATAATTACATATAATGTAGTGTCACACATTATGGATTGATCTTCACAGATTTTAGAAAATATACTGTTAAGAACGATGTTATGTAGTCACTACTCAATTAAACGAGGTAAACAATATGAAACAGATCAAATAATTACGTTTTTTCAAAAGAAACTCATTTGAATTGAGTGTTTTTAGATAAATGAGTACAGTATGTAAAGTAAATGAGTGCATTGTGCATCCCCATGGCAGACATTAATTATAGTGTGCTTCAAGTGTATAACAGTCAGTGGATTATGTTATACAACGTACATAGTATAATTTATAGTACATTAATACCCAAACCTCAGACCCCTCAGAAGCAATCAGCTGTTAATTATATTGCCACTTAGTGATGCATTTAGCTGTGAATACTGACAGAAGATTCCTTTGTGTTCACAGCCCTGCTTACAGCATTGTGGCTGTCAGTCTTTGTAATCTATCATTTTTCATGTAAGGTAAGGTATACTTAATTGTCCCGTAGGAAAATTTGTCTTGGGCTTTAGGCCTCTGCATCACATCATTCATACACAATACAATAGTTATGTGCACGTTCATAAAAGGTAGGCGGTGTAACAATAGACATGACTTATGATACCAAATGCAATAACTAGTCTTTCTATAAAACAATAAAATACTAATAATAGTTTAAGACCAGCACTAATACAGTATAGATCAACAGGTTTCAATCTGTAGGTCGGGACCCACAGGTGGGTCACTGAGTTGGAGTGAGGGGTCACGAAAATGGCAAGCGGCCATTGAATGAATGAAGACTATCAATGAAATGCTTCCCGGCTTTACTATCCTGTTGTTCTACTCATTGGTCATGAGTAAGGTTGTGGCATAATAGTCTACTTGTTCCCGATTGGATGAAATCCTATTAAGCCGTGTGCAAACTATAGATTCTGGAGAGCTCTGCTCAAAAATATTTGGCACAAACACAGGTACTGTATAGCATTAGCTAAAATTGAATTTATAATAAGTTGCGTTACCGCCACTTGGTGTTTGATGGGTCTCTAAATAGATTAGCTAGCTATAGATAAGATTGAGCTAATCCAAAGGCCACACGACGTTTGGTGGTCTGTAGCTATTACCTCTGCAGAAAGTTGGCGACTTCTGCGCACTGTCTGCCTCAGCATGCGCTGACCCTGCTCTGTGATTTAATGTGGCCTACCACTGTTGCTGAGTATCTGTTGTTCCCAATCGCTTCCACTTTGTTAACATAATATTACTTCTTCTTTGTTTATTACCGTTTAGAACCTTGATGGAGGTTTGAATTATGTATTGCTTGTATTGGTTCAATCTGCATATTGGCATCCTGACCCGCCTGTCTGATGGTAACAACTCAAAATATGAGATGGTTAATTTTGAATGTTCTGTGTCTCCCTGTGTGCACATATTTTTAATATAATGACTGAAAACCTTGATGTTCATTTCCCCTATGATCTTCAAGGCTGTGTGAATGAGGCGTGTTAACTTGACCTTTAACTGTGCAGACAGATTGCCATACCATACTTGTATACCATATCTAATTATACTCTCTATAATGGTTTGGTAAAATACAAGCATAATTGTGTTATTCACACCATAGAGCCTAAGCCTTCTTAAAAAAGACATCCTCTGTTATATTCTAGCACCAAGGTTTTACACATGGCTGCCATGTGAGTGAACTGTCAAAAAAACAAGATATTTCTTTGAAAGAACCATATTAACAGGAACGTTGTGGATCAATACTGGGCTGTGTGTGTATATATATATATATATATATATATATATATATATGTATATGTATGTGTGTGTGTGTGTGTGTTTCAAGCGCTGTATTGAAGAATACAGACAAACACTGATAGTGGATCAGACTATTTACTTATAGTGACCTACTGTGCATCATATGGGCTGAGGATGTGGTAATACTTGAGGAACTGGATTTCTTTTATTCACTCAATTGGTCAGAAATGCTAAGACATAAACTTAGTGTGCTGTTTGTGTGTGTGTGTGTGTGCGTGCGCGTGCACGTGTGAACGTGTGTGTGTTCAATATTACTAAATATACAACTCTGCCCTGCTTAAGACTGTTTTTCTACATCTGCTACTGTTTGGCTCTCTAAAGATATCTCCAAAGACCACACTCACATGTACAAACACACACACAGTGCAACAATAGCATCATTTTTTTTTTGCCTGTACAAACTAAGTAAATCGCAAGGGGATTCTGTGTCCCTGTAAAACTCAGCAAAAATATACATTTGTTTCTGTAAACAAGTTTGGGATATCCATCAATTCAGAACTCTATTCTGAGTAAGAGCGCACACAAGCAATATATACTAATAGAATGTTGACATTAAAGGCAGGCAAGGTTAGTCAATCTTACTAACTTCAAGCTCAATTTAAAACAGTATTGGTCCCTGACGCTGCTTGACTTTACCTTTAATATGTGATGAGAAAAATATAGGCATTTTTTTTTACCAAATGATCAAATGAATGAGTTCTACACTGCAATGAAAACATTCAGGAGTCACAGGTCCCATAAAGTTGCAGATACCTTTCACAATACACCAATCACAGAAATGCTTGGAGTAAAGTCTGTTTGTGGTGATTCATTGCACAATTGTAATGAAAAGTTGCCGTTCACTGTCTAAAGCCACACTGTATTAATCATGAAAGCATTAGCTGAAGCCTGAAGCTGAAGTATGTCTGTGAAAATGTATCAGCCACAATTCTGAGGTGTATCTTTATTCTTCTGACTGCCAGCAAACTGTGTATTAGCCGTGGTTTGATGGATTGGATGTGCAATTTACACCACTAAACGTCTCCCAAAACTGCAGCAAGAAGCTTCATTTGACAGTTTTCTACTATATAAATCTTCCTTTATCCTTTGTTGCAGTAATCATCTATTCACTAGCTCTCATTTTCTTTTCACTTTCAGAAACTTCTCTCGTCATCTCACAAGGTGAATTTTAATGGTGAGTTTTAATGGTGTTTTAAGACTTTGCACAAGAATCATAAATACATGCACACACTGACACACACACAAAATGGAATTAGAGAAAGTGACTAAAAAGAGCAATGTGTGTGCGTGTGTGTATGTGTGTGTGTGTGTGTAGAGCACACAAATAAGCTTTTTTCCACATGCTGCTATGATATGAATCACCACTAGAGGAGGCCCAAGACAAACACAAGGCATTTAAAGAGAGAGGGGTTTGCCACATAACCACAGAGCATTAATAACACATACCCAGAACCACAATCATGTTTGGTTTAACACGGAACATGAAAACAAACCACACAAGTACTGTAAATGACAACAACGCCAATGTTACTATTACAAAGCACTAAAGCGGTGAGTTGCTGTGAGCTGATGTTTCACAACACACAGGGCTCACGGCTGCCAATTGGCATGATGCATCTGCACTTGATTAGGTTGATTGCTTGTCCACATTTATAAGGAAGGGGCCTGCCTGCTCAGCTGCCTGGCCTTGTTCTGATTAAAGGGAACCTGATAAATACACTGCATGCCTATAAAGGCTTTCCTTATTACATCAAAGTCACACGGAAGTTGTAAACTGCTGTTACAATTGACACAGTGCTAAGAGCACTTTAACAACCTTCCTCCTCCTCCCGTTTCGTCCCACCCAGTACATAATGAGTTAAGAGAGACAACGTGTTTCTTAATGTAAAAAAAAAAAAAAAAGAAGGCTTATAGTATGATATTACCACCCTAGCTAGCGGTTAACCAGCTACACACAGATGTAAAGTATGACTGAGGCTAATGCGACACTATGTCAATAGTGGTCATTGCCATCAATAACAATTAACTGAAGACAGATTGCCACTGACAAGAATAAGACCTTTTATGGCTAATTAGAGTGTAATAGTATATGTATAGACTATATTTTTTAGATGCAAGATTGCCTATTGTAAACTTTGTAAGGATAAAAATGAGCCTATAGTATAATACTGTCTGCATGCACATATGGTTGGTCTAGATTTTCAGTAAGGGACACAGTAACACAGTTAGGTGTCAATGGTGATAATAATAAAGTAAAATAATTTGGGCGTCTATTTAATTACTTTACTTTAATTTCATTGAATTACTTACTTAAAAACTTTTGTTGAAACTAAATGAAATTGGCAAGCAATTTTAAGCAAAGTTCTGGTTTTGTATCATCATTGAGGAAAACATTGTGTCTAAGTAGAAACATGCATGAACATGAGAAAAGCTCACGATGATTCAATCGAAACAACGAGGACACCATGCTTCACTGTGTACCATATCGTACGACCCAAACCTTAAAGCTCATAATGGTAATTTAATGTAACAGTGTTGTCTGTTTGGCTTTATGTTGCAGAAATACTCAAACTATGGTACAGAAATTACATCTGCTACTCATTCTCATGTCAGTGTCTTGGAGCAAGCCTAAATTATCCAATAAAAATCTAGATTTAATTTCAGTAAATGTGGATGTAATGATTGCCAGATAGAGATTGCAGTATATATTCCTTGTTGAATGGGGCCTTTGGTAAAAAATAAATAAAAGTTGTCATAAACCACATCAACCAATGTGGTTTATGACAACCCAGTAATACCAGGAACTATCTGCATAGCTGGGTAATTTATAGCTATAAATGATGGTGTGTTAAAACATTGGCTTGAACTGACCAACATCATATATGAAACCCACTCACACACATGCTGATTCTGGAAGCACAATCTGCTACATCATGTATACAAGTTATTCTGGCAGTAAAACATTTTTGGAAGACGTAGTATTATCTTATAAATCACTCCAGACTCACTCGCGAAAGAGATTAGGTATATCTTGAACATTTTCCTTGTGATTTAAATGTTTATTTCTGTATTCTATCATTTTACCCATTTTAAATGTTCTATCCATCTATTTTATTGAATGTAAGTTATGTCCGCTTATTTTATTATATAATCTCGTTCCTCGTTGTAATCATTATAATTGAATCCTCACTTTGTTTCTTTAACTTAAGCACATTATATTTTACATATAATTTTACAGTAATAAAATACTGTAATAACTAAGGCACTTTGTGAAACCCTGTTTGAAAAAGAGATTAATACATAAACTGAGATGCATTTCTACTGATTTTATATAGTAGAAAATGAAATGGTTTATAAGATTTTTTTTATTTTTTTGGTTAGTCTAAATGAAATACATGAAATATGAATATCTATTTGTACAGTATGTAACTGCATAGTGAAATAAAGCCCTTTCCAAAATGGACTCTCAAAAAGATATATAAATACAACTTTAGTTTAAGAATTTGTGCCATATTAAAACTATATCATAAATACAAAACATTTCACATTCATTTCCAGCAATGATGAATGAAGACGGTATAATAAATATGTCTACACTGAGGATCCTATAAATCTCTGCTAAGAAATTTTAGTGGTGACAGAAATACTTTTATGCTGTCAAAAAAGACAAAGCTAAATAATTGACAAAACAAATTACAATCTAATTGGGCATAATATTATCCAAATGAGTTTTCGTAGACATCAAGAAATTGTGAAGCCTGAACCTGAATTCTTATTTAAAACAACAAGGGAAGACAGAGCAGATTTTTAGTTGCTGAAACACTTTTCATTGGTCGATACACAATGCTTCTCTGTTAAGATGCTATCCAAAAATGAGGCACTTTATCTGATGAGAAGTAAATATATAAATAGACAGGGGTCTGTGTGCAGTGCAAGTCTCTTCCCAGTCCAATTATTGCAGTGAGTAAACAACCGAACTGTACAGAGAAACGGCAAGACTGGCCCATCTTAAAACACACAGGTCATGTAAACAAAGCAGTCCCGGGGGTGGAGTGAATGCACAGCACACTTTGATCTACATCTTCCAACGCTGAGAGTGCAGCGGTCTCGAAAACACAGACTTCATGAGGTGAACTGGCATTCTAGGCACTTAAAAATCCAAAAAAGGACATATTGTTTAGAATATATGAACCCTACATTCCCCACTTTATCCAGTTCTCTCCTAGGATTTGACACACCAAACCCCTACAGTATGCAAACGACTGTGGTGAGTTTCACTATACAATATATATCCGTTATGCTAAATGGTACATACTATAGCCCAGAGGGGAGGCGTAGAGTCCTAGAGGTGACAGGGGCAGTATAGATCTGTGATGGTGGTGGTAAGGGGAGTAAGATTGTCCGTACAGTGACACAGCTCCCCCTAGAGGCAGTGGCAATGTAAAGCTGGGGTGCAACGAACCCGCCGCCGCCGCCGCCGCCGCCGTCTTGGCATCGGCGGCCATCTTTAGCTTCTCCATCTCGGCCTCTTGGAGCCTCTTGGCCTTCGCCCGGCGATTCTGGAACCATATCTTCACCTGGGTCTCCGTCAGCGCCAAGGAGGATGAGAACTCTGCGCGCTCCGCGATGGACAGGTACTGCTTCTGCCGGAACTTTCTCTCCAGGGCCAGCAGCTGAGAGGTTGTGAACGGAGTGCGGGGCTTGCGGTTGGTTTTGTGCTTCCTTAACGGACAGGCTGGGCTCAAATGACCTGAACAAGTCGAGATATGGCACAAGCCTCAGGATGGATGTGGGAAAACAACAACAACCTTTTTCTATTTGAAAACACACTTTAAAATGGAGGTAACTTCCAGTCAGACTGAAGATTTAGTCTAAATATACAAATATCATGGCAGGTGCATAACTTGCACATATATATATTTTATTATAATATCAGCATAATAAGAAAATACAAAATATTTAGTTTTCTACTGCCTTTCCAGAGGAATGTGGATTTAGGTGCTCTTGCAAAGCAGAGCTACATTTGGCCTTATATCTGGGAATTGACAAAATATCTGGGAATGGACAAGTTGTACATTACTTAATCAAAAATGCCTATAAAACAACTCAAAATACTGTTCAAATTAATTTTTTTAACTCTACGTTTAAAAACGATGCTTTGCATACAGCTCAGTGGTCCCAAAGTTTTAGAATAATAGAGAAAACGTATTTTAAAATCAATAGCCTAACTTACGAGACTGCGATGAAAATGTGCTGCTGATGACCCAGTGCGCGCAATCGTCCGTTTCCGACGTCTCGGACTTCACCGGGGATGGCGGAACAGCGACTAGGTGCTTTCGGTTTCCGTCAGGAGGACTGTGCGTCTCTCGGTAGAGATAAGGAGAGTTTTGAGTCTTGGGATACATAGCTGCTGATGCGTTCTCTCGTTCACCGCCACTGTGACTTCGGAAGGTCTTGGTTCCGGACATAAGCGCCTCCACGCTGAACGGATGATATTTTAGCTGGGTCCTCTTCTCCATCGTCCGCTCTGGTGAATCTGAAAGGTTATCTTCCTCGGATGAACTGCACTCCATGTCTCTCAACTGGGAAGTCATTTATCCCTCGAAAATGTGTTGTAGTTTGTTAAAAATGTCAACGCGCTGTCAGGTAGCCTAGACTACGGCTCAACGGAGCTGTCTAATGCCAGTCTTGTCCAATACTTGCGGTAGCTAGAGTATGTTGGGAGAAGGGACCATACTGTAGATAGAGTATGCTGCAAGACGGCCAAACTTTGGCCAATCACTGCCGTCCAAAACTACTCCAAGCGAGCAGAGTCAGCGAGAGCGCGTCTCAGTCTCTCTTTTCTCATTGGTTAGTTGGAAGAGCTGCGTCAAGACACATCAAGACAGGAAATCAGGCAGGTCAACCTTCATAGGATTTGGCATAACAGCAGGCTATTCTATATCTTATGATATTTCTCAGTAAATTCTGATAAGACGTAATGTATTGACATTAGGGCCTAATATTAATAAAATAATATATTATATATACAGTAGTATATTAGTTATATATATTAGTAGTGCCTAATATATTAATAGGCTATACCATGACATGTTATTATACATTATAGGCTACAGCATGATCTTACTAACCCTATAATTGTATAATGTAGATGTCATTTAAATATTAAATTAGTTACAGGTAATCTTACTTTTAATCTCTTTGCATCGACACTGGGTTATGGCTAACAGCATGCATGTCTTTGAGATGTGCTCACATTAGTTGCTAAACCGCCATTTAACCGGTTGCTAATTTGACACTGGTCTTTACCACTCGGGGTACCTGAAATATCATACATTTAGCCACATATTGTTTAACTGATAATAAAGATTATCCACTTGAACACAAAAATTCACTTGATAACTACTTTTAGTTATGTTTTTATAATCAATTTAATGCATTTCAACTATGTTGTTTAAAAGCAAAAAGGTTAAAATCTCTTGTTGTTGTTGGGTCAAAAGGCTATCTCAAACTTATAATTTTACTGTTTGGAGTATGATATGTTTGTCTCTGTTTGAGTGCGTACGTGTGTGAATATTATGTTTTTTTTTTTAAATAAAAGAAACAAACCATTTTCTTTAAACAGCACCCTGCTGCCTCCCATGCTCAAATCACCCCCTGGGGAAAGAACAGTGTAAAGAGCATGAACTGCAATGTTATGTAAAGCCACACAATGAGCCTTTAGGTCTGAGAGGCTGGCTGTGTGGAGCTACGATGCCAGCAGCTCTGTGTTCCCGGGAGGCTGCCTTATTAAAGTGGGGTTATTTCACAGACAATCGGAGGTTTGCGTAGGCGCCAGCAAGCGGCTTCATGAAAGGACTGACTCCTCGGGGGGAGAAACTGCTGCCTTTTTAGCCGTTCTGTTGAACAGGCGCGCCTCCTTCTCACTACTCCTCCCTCCTTCTCTCTCTCTCTCTCTCTCTCTCTCTCTCTCTCTCTCTCTCTCTCTCTCACTCTCTCTCTCTCTTCTGGCCCTCAGGCATGTTGTCAGTCAC
>JAOEGT010072303.1:0-15983 GCA_025447795.1 Speoplatyrhinus poulsoni
AAATGTATTTTGGTCCTAAGCCATTCTTAGATTTATAAAGTAACAGCACAACTTTGAAGTCTATTCTGAATCTAACTGGAAGCCAATGCAACGATTTAAGAACCGGAGTGATGTGCTCCGTTGTCTGTCACGCATTATGAGTCTGTTCTGCTCTGATAAATGTTTATTTGACACCACCTGAGATAACATTAGTAGATAACATTGATTATGCCGTCGACAACCTAGAACAATCTGCACTCCCTCAATTGATCACGTCGTGGTTGGTTTTGCGTTTTGCCATGTAATAATGTAATAAGTAAAAAGTAGCAGCTGCTTAGTTGCCGTATGTATGCCCGTTTTGCGCAATGACAAAGCGACGAATGAATCCAATCAGTAGTCTGCATTGTTGTCACGTCACATTTTGGTATCGCCTCAGCTCACTTGGAACCTCAACAAAGCAGGTACTAGAAAAAGTACCTGTTACCAGGTACTATCCCAACTTTTGCCCAATGGAAAAGCAAAAGAGGTGAGTCGAGTTGAGCTGGTACCACGCAGTGGAAAAGCTCCATTAGTAGGGATGGCACCGACACGATACTGAGATCGGAAATCGGTCCGATACTGACTTAAATAGCTGGATTGGTATCGGTGACAATTGGACAGTTATAACCGATACATGGGGCTGATACAATTAAATTAATTTACACACATAGGTCTACTGTCAAGCATCAGCAATGTCTAACCTACCGAGGCCACACTATCAGCAGCAGGTTTCTAAAATGCATCCAAGTCCTAAAATAGAGATTGGCTGTCATTTAATTTGCAACTTAACTAAAAACGTAATTAAACACTGGAATCGGATCGGTACTCCTTATCGGCCGATACTGGTATCGGTATTGGGACTGAAAAAAAAACGAATCATGCAATCCCTAACTATTAGTTTAAAAAAGTATTATAAGCCTGTGTATTAGATATGTGACCCTTAAGTTAACATTCTTTGCACATTTACACTCCACATTCCACCATATTCCAACTCAGTTTTAATATCTGAGGAGTGAGCTGGAGGATGCAGTTAAGCGCTCTATATCAGCTTCTCAGAATGGAGCTGGCTTGCTTTCTAATTCGGAATGGTTTATTTCTTGAAATTTACTATTGTGGTGATCTTTTAAATGTCTGCAATGCTCATTCACTCAACTTTAACAGAAAAATATTCCTGATGTTATATATATATATATATATACAAATTATAATAAACCTTTGGAAATAAGAACTGAAAAAGACAGAAAAATTTAGTAACACAACTTTTCAAAATACAACCCATCAGAGAGAAAACCTTTGTTAAATGTATTTGTATTTGAATGCATGAATAGATGGATAGATGGTTGGATGGATGGTATACAGTGTCCCATACCTGGTAGAACTCCCTTAACCATGTCTTCTGAAGATTTTCAAGCTAGAACGAGAAAAGACAAAGTATTTGATGAACAATGTCACTAAAATCATCAATTTAGTTAAGTATCATTTTTTCTACACTCTACATTCAGAATCATGTTATGTCTAGGCTGCCACATGGTAGGTATAGTATACAAGACAGGTTTTACAGAACGTGAGCTATAACAATTTCAATTATTTGAAAGCCAAACTAAAGGTAACCTGTATAGACCCAGAAAAAGACTTGTCATATAGTGCGTTCCATTTTAACTGGAACACCCACCTAAGTTGGACTAGGAACGTCTGAGGGACCTTACAAAAGTTGAAAATTCAAGATGGTCATTAAATCAGTCGTACAGTACTGTCCAACTTCTATCTGTGGACATGTTGCTATGGTGTTTGCATGAACAAAATACAGCGTAATGCGGTCATCTCGAGTGTGACGTCATTCACAGTTGCAACATCCAAAGTAAATGGAACACAGTATTAATCTATGTGGTTTGAATTCAATGCTTCCTCTTCACTGACATACATTATTTAACTTCTTTTCTGAGCTTTTACCTGCTTGCATCTGTCCGTCTGTCCATAGATCTCTCTCTAAAAGGGTTATTAACAGACCTGGCCTTTTGGTTTGTGTAATGGAAAGAGAGACAGAGCCCTGGGCAGTCTACCATTTAAGGAGAGAGCTCCTCACACTAAGCTAGGTCTGATAAACGGCATGGTGTGAGAATGTAATATCTTATAACAAAGCCTACTGTAACAGATTAGTGCAGGTGTAGCATCGAGGGCATACCAAAGATATCACCATGGCAACCCTGTGAAAAAAACATTTCCTCTGTAATTCCTCAATGCACTAGACGCATGATATTAAGTGATACTTTATATTACTGCATACTGTATATTATAAAACAAGAGTTGAAAAATACAGCAGTTTGCATCACATCCACACCATTGCTTGATCCAGAGATGGGTTTACAGGTACAAAAGTTAAAGGGGAACTGCACTGTGTGTCTAGAAGCCCCCTAGTGGATAAAAGCAGTTTTACAAAAACATTGATGTGAAACCCAAACCCTCTTATCTCCACTCAACTCGGATTGCCTTCAGTACCCTACAATCACTTGTGGTTGCCTTTCAAAATGTAAACAGCGAGCTCCAGCTGAAATGTGTGAATTCTGAATTCACCTTTCCAAAACAGAAAAACAGTGTTGGGGTCCAACACTTTCCTACAAATTCCTACACACAGGATTATTATAGTTCATTCATAATGACGAGCCAAGTGCACCTGTATGTATCTCCAGCCCGCCAAACTACTGGAGGGCTGTGTGTGTGTGTACTACACTGATCCAGTGGGATCAGTGTATGGGTCTATATAAGGACATGTACACTGGACTGTCATTAATCACACAGAGTGAGGGGGGAGAGAGAGAGAGAGAGAGAGAGAGAGAGAGAGAGAGAGAGAGAGAGATACAAGCATTAGAACTGTCACTTGATCACCTCTGTTTATTATTATCTGCCTAGCATGGTCCCAGTTTAGCAGACATAAGTGCGTGGCTTGGAGCATGGCACTGGCATCAGTTTGTTTGTTTGTTGTGGTGCATGACACAGCAATGTGTCATGCCTTGTTCATTTTACAGTAAGATGCCCAAACGGGGTGTGTGTGTGTGTGTTGGATTTAAACAAGATCTTCAAACAAAGTCATATGACAGACCGCAGGTACACTACCATACAGTAAACCCAGCCAGATATTTATAGCTCTTTCCATTGTGAAATTTGCCAAGAGCTAATGATAGTCAGTAGCAAAGGGTGTGTGTAAATAGCAGCCATGTGCATAGACTTAACCCAACCGAGCTAATGAATATGAACCTGCGATTAAACCACAACAGGCATGCATGCAAGATGTTTAGATGTCATGTTGGACAAAAGTTTGACAGGATAAAATGAATGGCCTAAACACATGGAAACATGGTTGATAGGGGGTGTTGGTAATCGCAACAGATCTCACTAACCCCATCGTTGCTTGAAGGCTAAGCAGGTTATTGCTGGTTACCACAACACAAATAATAAGTAGGAGTCTGTCCACAGAATACACGTTTTTCTAAAAAAACCATTCATTGTCACCCGAAATACATCATTTTAATATGATTATCACAGCTAATACTTGCAACAACAATATTCTGTAAGGAAGATAAAAGTAAGATTTTTATCTTACTTTTACTTTTTTATACTTACTTATTTTATCTATACTTATTGCACTGCAACACCTCCCACAGCTTATCAAAAGTTAATTTGCACTTAATTAAAGAGCCTGGCTGCACACTGGCGCAGGTAAAAATACAACTTATCCCTGAGCTCTCCTCCCCTCGCTTGCAGTCTTCTCTGTGGATGACCTACATGTGGCCAGCACGGGGACTTAAAGGCCGCATACTACCAAATATGAGCGCTCCAAGCATGCTTCAGGCAAACACGTCGGTTATTTCTGTACAAAACAAGTGCTTGTAAGTTAGCAATATTTGTACTACGATTTTCATGTGCACACATTGTTTCCTGTCAACAATACTGGTGTAACTAAGATATTCGCTGGAAAAAAATATTTTTAATACGCCTAGAACACTCATTCGTGAGCTTAATTGGACATTCATTGCCATCTGTAGTGGGCTTCAGCCTGTCGCACACGCACCTTCAACGCACACATGTCCACGCGGACAGAACATTTTGGAGGTGCGCTGTATGCATGACGATATTTAAGTCAAGTCACAAAGTCAATTAACTGATTTTAATTGCACCCTACCTCATAAGAGGTAGGGTGCAATTGGACGTGCAAAGTATGCCTGGGCCTTAACAGACATGGCCTGTGTTTCCAGAGGAACTCTTATTCTAATACAGTACCAGCCACCATAGAGGTGGGATCTTAATGTGGCTACATGCTCCCTACCCAAGATACCCTGCTCCACGTTATGTGAACGTGGAGCAAACAAAGGGAATGTCTAGAGTAATATGTGAGGCTACAATGTTTTGGTAAACACTGGTTGCCAAGTTTCATTCTGGATTGTCCCTTTAAGATGGACGAGTGGTGGAAACCAAACCACACGCAAACAAGTAGCCCACAAAACCTCAGCTCTAGGAAAGCAATCCTAGTGCTCACACTATCCCAAAACATTTGCCAATTGTAAATGGCAAATATTTGAATGCAACAAATAGGATGCAAATTAGGCTACTAGAAGAGTCAAATGTTCCATCAGACAGACTTCTTACAAGGTATAAGGCTGCTACAAAGGAACGCCTTTGCCGACAACTGGTTTGGCCGGTCCTATGAGCCAGGCCTCCAAGCAGAGGTCAAGCCTTGGAGGTTAACACAGGGGTCATGACCTCTGATCATGATTCTGCTGAATAATGTATTCTCCAGCTGGTCACAGAAGAGCCTTTCAATCAGCTTGGCACTACAGCAGAAAGAGAGCATACATATTCGATATTTGATCTTCTTGGCGAATTTCTTCTGACAGTTGTAGTGACGTTTGTGCTAAACGGTGTAAACTATTTGTTTGTTAATGTGTTCTTATCAATCCCATTTTTTTTTTTTTTTTTTTATTATTGACAATATTCTCCTTGGGGACATTAAAGGTGGAGTCAGAAAGATTGCTGATATTTTAACTGGATCCAAAGAGAAAAACACCTCCCTTCAATACCACATGGTGTTCCCTCAGAAGAACCGCCTCCCAAATTGAATATGCATTGCCAAGGCTGGGATAGTGTTGTCTGTTGTGTGTCTGCACCACTTTGTGTTCCTATTACAGACACATGGCTGTCTGGAAACATAGGATCCATTATAGCTCATTGAGCTCCTATTTCTGTATTTACCCCCTTTATGTTTGTGTCAATCTGTCATTAGACACGACCCTGACATTTTATATATTTGTTTTTCATTCTTAGCAAGAAAGTACAGTATTACTAACTGCTCTGCTCTCCTGTTCTTGTTCTATTCCACAGATATGACCAAGACCAAAACATTTGTTAAGGATTTGTTCAGGTCTGTGTCAGCATGAGGTGAGAAAAGTGCAATAAAAACCAGTACCTTGGCTGTTTAATGTAAGATTTTCTGCTATAAAATGAGAGCCTAGCTGTAACTTCAGAGTCAAATGCCTTGCTATGAACAGCAACAATTACTCCCCCGCCCCCATAATCTCACAGTACAGTCATTAGCCTCCCTACATCCAAATAGCCACTGTACTGCTTCTGCCATGACAGAGTCAGAGAGCTTCAAAATATGGAACAGTTGGCACTATTAACAAAAAATAAAACACAGGTCTGCAGTAGAAAGACCGTTGCCGAAGATACAACTTTACACAGAGGTATGAAGGAAGTAAACATTTTTAAGGTAAATTTAGGATTCGACATTCAGCATAGGGCTGGACGATTAACCAAAAAGTAATTGAAACTGACATTCAGAACCTCAAACAGACTTACATTTTTTAATAACTTTTTAAAATCCCGTTCAATCAAGCGAGTCGGAAATAGGAGGACGCATTATTAACAGATAGGCCTATTTGTTGGGACCCGGACACTGCACACCCATCTTGAAATCGGGACAATCCGAGGCACAGCAATAATCCACAGACTGCAATTAACGAGTAATATCCACTCAGAAAAACGCTGCTGTCTTACTATCAATAGTAACCATGACAGACATAAATCAAATGTAAACTTCACATCACAGGCTTGTAACACTGCAGCTCCGCTGGCGTTACATAAGCATTTATCAGAGCAGAACATACTCCTTGGAATATTTTGCACCAGCATGTAGGCTAGCGATTTTAAGAAAACTAATTCAATGAGACACTCCTCAGGAAATACAATTTTCAGAATAATAGCTCTGAAATATCAGACCGAAATGCATACAAATGGTAGGTGCAGTGACGGAAAGGCGCACCGATTTCAAATGTATGATATGTGACTGACACAGTACTACCGGGTAGTTCTATGGTAAAAACACAGCTGGGTAAGTACACTGTTGATAATTCTCCTGTAGTTTCCATTATTTAATGTTGGAAAAGTAAAAACTATTTATACTGTTAACTACTGTGTTCATTAATAGGGATGCAACGATTAGAAATGTTGATGGTGCGGTTATAGTCTGAATAATCACGGTTTCACGGATTATTATCCATGAATTTCACAACACTAGCAATGCCATTTTGGAACGAGATCTAATACCCTTTCTCCTGCTTTACTGCAAATAGCCCAACTCTTAACTCACTCATTGAGTGTTTCCTCAGTCTGGAAAAATAGATGGCTACTAATCTGTGGGAGGAAATGGAGATTTGTGTAGAAAATATAGCTGTACTACATATATTCAACTAACAGGATCGAAGTTTCAAATAATCCGTTCTCCACTACAGTGTACTTTGTTGGCGGTCTCTAAATGTGCGGAGCTCTAATGCTGGAAAACCAAAATTATCACTTTAATTTGGCTGGTCGCAGTGGTTTAAACAATGTTGCGGTCTTCTCTGCACTATTTGATCGTGATTGCACTGAAGCCAGAAATGACGACCTGACATGTGAACGTAGATAACATGTGATTACTCTAGTAATCACATTCAATGATGTTGCTCTCATGACAGCATGTGCCGCACAATATTTTTCGAGTATAACTTTGCATTTGTCCCGTCTGCAATCTGCGGATTGCGCCTGGCAATGTTTGTTTGATTGTCGTCACTGCTTGGTATACAATGCTATGCTCCACCAAAACATCTTGGGGTAAACAAAGGGATACTTACTGTAGTTATAGTGTGAACAGGAAAAAGAAGCGGGAAAGAGTTCAATAGGTAAATGCTAATTCGATAAGACAAAGAGGGCAGTCTGGGAAACCATGGTACTGTCAAAACACAGGAACACAGCAATTTTGCGTGTGGGTGTTAAATACATTTGTCTGTCTGTAAAGGCAATAAACTACGATCAATAATGAAATCATAGCTCCTCTCACAGCCGCCCCTTTACTGTCTAGAGAGGATACCAGTCACCACTCTACTGTGTGTGGATACACTATTACATCATTAGAAAGGAGGTTACTGGCTTTCAGGGGAGGGTTTGGATGGCTAAAAATAGATGATAGATGGAGGGCTTTGACTGAGGAGGGGATGGGGGAAGAAATCACAGCTGGAGCAGGAGGGAAACTCGCCTGATTGGCTAGCCCCCCCCATATACACCAGGTCTCCCCCGTGAAGCCTGAGTGACACCAAAGCAACTGTGTTGGGGGGAGGAGGTAGGGTCTTATTAACTGTCCGTCAAACCCATTATAGAACTAATTAGTGCAGCTCTACCAGAGGAATTAGGCCTATAAACTAGCTCCTCAGGGCCCCCGTAACCCCCGTCATCTGCCTGAGGCTTGGAAGAAGAGCCCTGGTGTGTCCTAACTTTATGATCCATGACCCCGTCAGCTTATGGTACTGTAGTACTTCTCTAAAAATTAAAACATTTATTTCAGAAGCTTGAAATCATCTTGCAACCCTCCAAAAGTATTTCCCGTCACCCCAGGGGGTCCCTCAACACCCGCTGCTAGAAACACTGGTGTCTGAGATACACTGGCTATCACAGAGAAGGAACAGCAGTGGCTTCAGACAGTCAGCAGCTATAGTTAACAGCTACAGTTGTAACACTGACAGCTCCCACGCACATCACAATGAGCATATTTAAAAGGGGAAATATGAACAGCTAAATACTAAATACAACAAAAGAACATAAAAAAACAATTCAATAATTATATTAAGTGCTTGTAATCTTCTATGGGTAGTGCAATGGGCGACGTAGACTAGATAAGTGTCATAAGAAAAACAGGAAATTACAGCACTTACAAAAGCCACAGCCGTGTGGTTTGAAAGGCTTCGACTGAACAGCACAGAACTACACCTCATTCAGCATATCTAGCTAACAGCCAAATCAACCTTCACTATTCAATCAGATGTACAGCGGCAAGACCTGAGATTGCTACTGTACGTGCCTGCAAGTTACTGTACAAAACATCGACTTCCAACCTTAAAATAAACTGACGTGATGCAAAGTTGGTGAGCATCTCTCTACATTTAACTATGGGTGAGAATTATGGGATAGGATGTTGGTTACTTACACTCTGAAAAGATTGAAGAGTATACACGCCAGAGCTCTGTGTGTATTCCAGCTTTGGCCAATAGGGAAAACATACTTTTGTTTATATATATAAATTGAAATAACCCCAAAAATTATATTTCCAGGCTCTACAACAGCATATTAAGGCAATTGTAGGTAAAAAAAAAAGATTTGGGGAAGGGGATAGTTGAGCTTTTGTGCATCAGGAGCTACAACACAGAATGCAATGCTGGTTACATCTATGGGCAACTAAAATGGTATTTGTATTACAGCAAGACAAAATAGGCTACATATCCAATTATTTGGTCAACAAAGTGTTATCCTTCAAAGAGGGCAGTGTTTTAGCCTAGGTCCCAGTAACATTTCTCCAAATTCCAGGGGTCTCATTTATAAAAGTTGCATAGGCACAAAACGGGGCTAGAAACGTGCGTACACCACTTTGCACACAAAGGTTGTGATCTATAAAAAATTAACTTGACGGAAGAATGTGTGGTCCTCCATGCATACTTGCATGCAATACAAAAATTTGATATAATGGGAAGCTGCGACTCCAATGGCAGAAGTGAGAATCTTGAGAGATGTTTTGAAATTAATAACATTTTGAAAAGTAAATATAACCTCTTACATACAGCAGGGATGTCGCTATGAATTTTAAATATAGACTATTTATTATTAGAAACGCCTAATTGTTAGACAGACATATGAAGAGGTGCATGTGAGACAGCCAACAATGTAAAACAATAACATTTATTATTTTTTATACCAGAAAATGCAAGCTGTTTACTTTTCAGCTCACTGAATGTTAGAGCAAATACAACATTGTAGTAAATATCTGTTCTCTCAAAAGGTTTGATGGCACTATGACACGCCCCCTTTCCCCAGAATCCATTTGTGTGTTTTGTGCTAAATAGAATTTTTATATAATAATATTCTATTATATATTATATTATATTTGTGTTTTAGCTTAAATGTTGGCCTTATTAGTTCCAGCATGTTATGGAACAATAACTACTGAACAATTACGATATTGATTGGACACCCTTACAGAACGTTCCACATTGAATGCATTGCTTATATGCACGGATGTGCTATCGCTACACGTTACTTACACGCATGTTACTTTCAACTATATCTTTGCTACATATACGCCTTCATGCCTTTTGTTGTTGACGGATGAAAGAGACTTGTAGAAGTCATATTAGATCAGTGTCTCAAACTTGAGAAAAGTTTGTCTATGATGAACTCCCCACTAACCATGAATCTCTAGTGATTGGGTAAAATTACTTTCATAGCTGTTTTTTGGGGGTTTTGCATTGCAGTCATCAATTAATATTTATTTAGGGAGTTTCAGTGACCATTTATAGGCAATTATAATTATATAGGCGTTAATTGGGTGGGACAAGACGCTAGATTTCAAGTAAGTTGTGATTTCATAAGGAAAACTGGATAAATCTGAATATTTTTGTGCCCACACACTTTGTGTTTACTTCGTATGCAACATTCTACTGTGAATTCTACGCACAATTTTATAAATGAGACCCCAGACGATAACTTATAATAAAGATGTGGGGCTAAAACCATGATGGCTAAATCCAATTGAAATGTTTTTGATAAGGTCATGCACTGCAGGTATTAACACTGCAAGCTGCATCTGTGGTGTGAAAGCAAAGAAATCCTTGAAACTGAATCTGAGTAGCAATTAATCTGACAAACCAACATCATACTAGCTACAGGCGTCGTTTAGATGTGCTGACATCAAAAGCAACTTAAAAATAACATGGTTCATCCAATCAACTGCAAGTATTTTTTTGAAAGTGCCTGCCCTTTTCAAACAGATGTGATGGATGGCTCCCAAAATGGAATTCCACTAACAATCCATCTGGTATGTCAGGTTAGTCAACCTAAACTTAAAGCGATGTGAATGAGGTGATCAGGATATTCTTGACTGATATTATGGAAACATTTCAGGTGGGAAATACTGTATAGAAGACATATCTAGACAATCAGAGCCTGGAGTTTTAAATAGCAACCAATTTTTTGCTACAAAGCGGTGGGAGATGAGCAAATCACAGAGCCAGAAAATATGAATATGAATAGTTTTGCTTTAGTTTGTGCCATCTATGCCTCTTCAAGCAGGCCCATTGAGCACTACAACAAGCTACCTTGTAATGAGTTTTGCTAATCAGAGCATTTAACCTTCTGCATCTCTTACCATGTTTGTTACTCAGAGAAGAATGGAGCTCAGTTGCTTTAAGTGTCTTGACTACATAATGACTGAGTCAACCTCCCTATCCACCAACTTATCCAGCCCTCTGCCCATACAAAATACACTGTGCGGGGCTGTACTGAAATATTGAAGCAGTAAGGTTTCTGACACAATGTGACAACATGTCAGATGTTTCTGTGTAAACTCGATGAGCACTGAAGTGCTGAACACTCTGCCTAGAGGACATCCTCAAGAGGATATGCTAAACCTTTTCAAAGGAGCACTCACTCTGCAAACAGGACACATTTAACAATGTGCATAATTCACAAATGGAAGAAATGCTGGGAATTAGGCTACCACAAATGTGACAAGGATGTATGTTCCACATCCTCCATCTTTAAAGCCATGTCTGTTTCTGAAGCGTCTGTGGTACAGTACTGTATGTAAGCAAAGAAAACATTTTAATTTGTTTTTATCAATGCCCTTTGTACTAGTTGTCATGTTGTATCCACACCTAGTGGTACAGTAGGTTTTACTTTACCTGGCAATTAATGATGATAGGAGATCTGTAGATTGTGCATTCTCGTAAGGGCCATAACCAAATATGGTTTGCGTTATGTTCTCTAGTATGCTTGAGTATTAACTTCTGCTCTCAAATTAACTAGCCTATAGTTTGTAAAAACTACAGCCACAATTTGTAGTGTTACAATTTTGTTGTCCATTTAGTTGTCTATCTACACAACCTGGAAACTCACAAAAAATACAAGAAACAATTGAAATCACTTATTAATACATTTGTCACAGAGAAAACCCTTGTCACATTGCTGCCCAGTTAAATTTCTCACGTTGGGAAATCTTTTTCACAAGGCAGGAAGTTAATTTCCCCTGACATGACAGCAGTAATATTGTTCTAATGTCTAAACATTTATGACCCAAAAGTGAGATTAATTTTAATGGCCTGAAGAAAATGACTTTTGGCTTGAGCCTATTTATTTTTGCAGTTCTTTGAACAACCACTTACAATTTATCTAAGATATAAAATAGATCTAAAAAGGATTTCCAGTATGTAATGTATCGTCCCCAGAAATTATCTTGCCATTGTGCTACTGTTATTTTTGTGATGAACTGCAAAACTATTGCAACCAATCATTTCAATTGGTGTTTTGTTTTCAGTTTTCTGAGTATGCAGCTGGATTGAGGTTATTAGATTGAGTTGGCAATTCAAGAACATGTTTCTCTCTATAGTTTAGCAGATTACAGGTCCTGCTGCAAAGGGATTTTACAGAAAATATGACTTTATATTATTTGTTTGGTTTGGTTGGTATGAAATGTTTCTATTCAAAAGATCACCCTGCTGCTGTTATTGGCCACCACATCATTAATAAACACTAGATCCGGTAATAAATTATATCACCAAGTCATAACACTACTTTGGCTAATTAGGTTCTGGTTAGGATATTGGGTCAACCCATTCTTTCACCACTTTCTTCTTTCCATCACTCTAGCAAAGGTTAATCTCTGTATTATACACTTTGTCCGTGAACTGTACAAGTTTTATTAGGTTTTGTTTGTTAGCAAAATGTCACCTGGTCTTTCTCATTATTATTGGTGCATCTTGTGATAAACACTCTGTGGATATGATGGTGTAGTAGTAGCCTTTCCATTAGTGTAATCTCTGACACAGCTATGCCTATGGTTGTGTTATCGGTCTGGTCGGCCTTGGAAAAAGGAAGTGAATGTAATTCTCAGTCCGCTACAGTGGTCTTCCATGGTCATCCAGGCCATTTTGCTAATGCTGTGCACACAAACATGGCAAATGAATTAGGAAGCTCCAAACAACACATTATATAAAAATAGCACGTTTTCTAACTCAATAATCTCCATCATCTATTATTTGGAAATGCTGTCCCTACTAAAGAAAGCTCAGCCATTGGCATAGCAGCATATAGCAATGGAAGGGGCTAGTGATAGGTGTGTTATCAATCTGTTTCGATAGCTGAGTAACACGTCACGTTTACTACACATCTGCTGCAAAGGAATCAACAGGAAACAGTTCAGAGGAAGATGAGGAGGAGGAAGATGGAGGTGTTGCCTGCATCACAACGTAGATGGTCACACTTCCCTCAGGTGAAAAGCCTTGCACCAGAGATACTATAAAACATGCCACATGTATCATTTTGAATGGAGCTCTATGGGAGAACTCTGAAACGGCAAATATGGCAGTTGGAAGAACATATCAAAAGAGCCAATCGTCTACTTTATAACTGACAAGCATGAACCTATTTAACCAATCATGTGGTTGCAC
Organism: Speoplatyrhinus poulsoni; assembly: GCA_025447795.1. Classification (NCBI taxonomy): domain Eukaryota; kingdom Metazoa; phylum Chordata; class Actinopteri; order Percopsiformes; family Amblyopsidae; genus Speoplatyrhinus; species Speoplatyrhinus poulsoni. Next base: position 13,035 of record JAOEGT010072303.1, read on the forward strand.
TGACGTAAGCCACCTGCCTATACTTTCTTCCTAGAAAACTGCCTGGGGTGTTTCAAAGATAGCTGCAAGTGGCGAGACTTGCCTATAAGGACTTTAATTGTACGTCCTGGAGAAACACTGCACTATGGACCGTACTGTAACTGCTGCACTCCTTGACCTCTCTGGGTTGTGCCTCTATCTTTCCATTAGGCCTCCGCTCCCACCATGGCATCACCATTGAGCTCTCTTCCCATCAGCAGTCTCTGGTCTCCCTTGGCTTGCTCACTCGTTTTTTGGCCGTTAGTGGCCTTATCTTGCGGCGCTCTCCTGCACACAGCATCCTGTTTGCGCTGAGGCAGGACAAACAGCGTGACGCCGAAGACATTTCACAGGCTATCACGTTTTCTGCATGGGCCTGATATCTCTATAATTGGGCTCTTCCTGCTGTGGACAGAGTCTGAATGGAAATAAATAAAGAGCGAGAAGAAAAGGATGATTATTTTTGTGTTTGTTGTGTGTGTGGGAGGGGCATTGGGTAAATTTTTTTATTCCCACCAATATAAAAAAAAAAATGCCCCAACAAGCCCCGCCCCCCCCACACACACACACACACACACACACAAACTTTGACAATTCTGTCATCATGTACGATGTAGAGCAGCAAGACGAACAGTGTCCGTGTGACGAAAATAGTTTGAAATTCATCATAGTTCATCAATCCATCCACTCCCTCATCACCAGGCAGAAAAATGCCCTTGATTTGGGCATACAGAATATCATGTCTGAAATATGCCCAAATCAAGACCAACTCTCCCACGTCGTCTACTTCAATAATGGTTCCCCAAAGCATTGACCTTCGCCATGTGCCAGAAATCTGTGGTTCTAAAATAAACAGAGGAGAGAGCAGTGGGTTTCCACAGCACAAGACCAGTCTGAGAGTGAGTGAGTCAAGCCTCTAAACCACCATCACCACCACCACAACTAGCTTAGTGGCTATCTGAGGAGCTAAGCTAGCCACAGATAGATTGGTTTGTATTCTAGTAAGCATGTCTCAATGTCTGAGATGGTTCCTTTTTTTAGCTTTGTTAGCCGTCAATCTATTTGAGCAGCATTTACACGTGTCCTTCACAGACCAGATGATGTAGGCTAGACCCTGTTTTCAAAAGTGTAAAAATGTTAGGCAAAACTAAGGGACCATAAAAATGTAATTAGGTCCATTACAAAATGTAATGACTGTTAATAATAGATTATGATGACATTTTTATGAAAATCTACTGCAAACTGACATTGTCATTGTCTCTGTCCAGCTGTCACGTTTTCTTCATCACACTCGTCCTCTTCTACCATGTAAATTATTCTCGTGGCCATTTTCTGACGTTCGCTCTCTCCCAGTGACCAACACACAAACAACACAAAAAGGAGACTCCCAAAATGAGAGAACTTGGTTCAAAACGTGTACAACAGGAAACACATTTTTGTGCTTAAATGCATTTTATAGGAATGGCATTATGCAACATTAATAACCTTGAGTCATTGTCTGATTCCACAACTTTCTGAGGTACTACCAAAGTAAATGTGAAAGTTGGCAATAACATACATGTGTGTGTCAAGTGTCTTATTTGTGTGGTTGTTAAGTGTACTTGACAGTCCTAACCATGTTGGGCATTCAAGAGATGGTAGGAAACATGGAGCAACATTAAGCAGGGAGCAAAATAAGGTTTCTCCCGGTACCACGCTATATTCACAGACACTGCTAGAGTTCATAGTGCCAAATAGCAACACAATATTATTTCAAATAGCATTCATAGCTTAGCCTAATTATACTGTGAAGATAGGTTGTATGTGTGTAATATAACCTAGTGTGTGACTTGAGCAATCCATATTTTGGATAGTGACAAGGAAATAGTGCAGGTCAAGAATGCAGTGGCCCTTGGACACACCATTGAAAGGACAGATGAGCAACAGGCACCTATTCACTACAAACAATGGACAGTGTCTCCAGGGGGCGGAAATGGCACAGCGGTTAAAGCGGGTCACCTGGCAACCGAAAGGTTATTGGTTCGACCCCTGCCCTGCCCACCCTGGCTAAGTGTCGAGGTACTGTAGCAGCCATCGCCATGTGAATGTGAGGCAATCTTGTACAGTTACAACCCACATAGAAAAGCACTACAATAAAAAATGCAGTCCAGCTCTTAGAGTACAGAAACAAAATAATAATATGACACGATTCACTTAAAAGGTGTGTCACAAATCAACCTCATCATTTTCACAGTTCCAGCAAGCAAAACACTTTCCTCTGGACTACACATCTTCCAGTCGGAACAGTCAATCCCGTGACCTTGTAGAAGAAACAAGCAAGACAATAGGAATGAACTGTGGAATAAGCACACACACAAACAGGATGGGGAGTGGATGCAGACCATCAAGCTGCATGTAAACAGGAATCAAGAAACAAAGTGCTGTCTAACTCTAATCTCTCTGTTCCAGATGCAAAAATTGTTCAAGATAACCAAAACACCTTGTATAGTACTCAAATGTGCGTACACACACATCATTGTGGACATTATATTTTGACTGAAAATTTGATTTTGGATAATGGTAAGCCTATAGTAGTCAAACCATTTACCTAACCTGGTTTCAACGTAAACACTGTACATTTTGCAATGTTTCCAAATTATTGCATAAGTTAATCATATTTTACGGGAGCAATGGTTAGTGAGCTAGCTGATTATGGTTGTGTTTTTTGCTTGTCATTATTCGTTGTTTTAATGTGATTTACGCTCACTTACAGGAGCGAGAATAAATTTAATTTCGACACTCAGTGAATTGTGATTCCCAATACTGTTGTAGGGCCCAGTCCGAATATATTAAATGATCCCTTTGTTCTATTAAAAATCAATCAATCAATCAATCAATCAATCAATCAATCTTTATTTATATAGCACTTTTCATACAAATTCATGTAACACA
>JAOEGT010072325.1:0-15981 GCA_025447795.1 Speoplatyrhinus poulsoni
GCTAAGTTGTGTTTCGTGTATTATCATTAAATGTTTTTCAGTTACTTACCCCAGTTTTCACTCTAGTTTGTTACACTTAAAGTTAGTCTGAAAGTTAGTCTTGCCGATATGACCAGTGGTCCTGGTCCTAATGTATGAGAAAATATACCCACATTCAGGACACAAAAGTGTTTCACTTTTCTGCCATAAAGAGTAAAGTACAGTGCATCCACTGTATCTTCCCAAGCCGTTTTAGATCATTATTGTAACTACATGATGTATACATATAGATTGTAGTATGGCCAGCATACCCTTGCTAAGCAATGTAATACTGTAGCTCAAAGTGTCTGACGTTACCCCTATTGTAGAGGTATCTTGCATCATCCAGCCTGTGGACCAAGAAACGAGGAAGTTGACTAGAACAAATAAATGACCTGGGTTTTTTTTTTTACAGCGTTAGCATTACATATTGTTTAGAGTAAGCACTTTTGGGTGTGTTAGTTTGTTTCTACTACATTCAATGAATCTGGATAGCGGAGGAAACCACACCAAAAAGAAAACTGTATCATACATCCCTAACCAAAGCTGGGAAAGATAGCTGCCCTCCTGCCTTAACCATTCCTCCTGATCTCTTCATGAAAGTATTCTCTCTGGTTGGTGAATCTCTTAATTACTTCACTGTTCATTCTCCTTTACACTTCATGCTCTGTTCCCAGCGGTAAACGCTCAGCATAATGATCTCTGTGAATCCCACCAAACCTCCCCCTTTATGCTCCGCACACACCCGTAAACGAGGCAGCGTGAGTGGAGGTATACATGCACCGCCCACACACACAGCCCGACGGGGGAGGAGGAGAATGTAGGCCCTGGCTCTGGAGGAATGAAAGGAGACCAGAGAGGAAGAGAGAGATTGAGGCGGGGAGAGAGCGGGTAGGGGAAAAAAAGAAATAGAAAGAGAGAGATGTATGTTGCCCACTTATGCCAGCCTTGACTCCTGCCGTGTGGGCGGCAGACTGGGGTTTTCCCGGAGCTCTCGCCCCATGTTTAACACGATCTCTGCACTCGAGGCTGGAGGTGCAAACGCACTCTAAACCGATTCAGTGAAACCTCCCGACGTCACCCTTCTCTGAGAACACGCCACAGAAATAGAGGGCATCCTAGAAGGGCCATGCGAGTTAGAGAGAACGAGAGTTGGAGAGAGATAGGTATAGATATAGACCGTTATAGAGAGGTAAAGAGCGTTAGAGCGAGAGAGAGAGAGTTAGAGAGATGAACAGAGAGAGAGTTAGAGCTAGAGAGAGCTAGAGAGAGAGAGAGAGTGCATTAGACCTCTGGCACCGTCTGAGGCATCAATTAATGAGCGGTCTAGGAAAGAGAACGTGTCCGTCCAGACACACTGCTGCTAGCGTGGTGCCATGGGACGCCCGGTCCAGATCGCAGGCGGCTCAGAAACATGAATAATTGAGGCATGCTGCCTTAAAAGGTTCAATGAATTAGGGCATGGGGAAAAGGTGTTAAGAGACATACAAGGGGCGAAGGGGCGAAGGGGTGGGGGGGTGGGGGGCTAGAGAAATGTTTCCATTATGTTTCTAATCATGAAGGCAGTGAAGTGCCTCATGTCACTGATATCCATGGGTGTAGGTTCGTCCTGAGGACTGTGTCACCAACTTGTCTTTGCCCGACCTGGATCTGACATGTTTTAAATTGCAACCACTCACGCCATTAAGATAAATGGTCCATTAGCAGGGGTCCAGTGTTTTTCAGCTTTAGTATGCCTGATGTTTTTCAGCTTTAATACGCCTTATCGTTGCACTACAAATAGCACACAATGACACTGAAAATGAAGGACATGCCACACATGTCCCATAAACACAACAACTTTAATATACAGTACAGCAATTCTAATTATTGCTAATTCTGCAAGCACATGCTGAGCTTGCTACACTTGCTAATAATAAAACAAACTTATATTCATGCCAAATGAAAAGAAAGAAGCATTCTATTCAACAGACTTTCAGCAGCTTGTCAAAGGTCAAAGCAATTTACACATGGCCCCATCCACAACGCATCCACTTTATGTTTTAAAATGTCCTCTGTATTGTGCAGTGCACAATTCAATTAGTGTGGTTTTTAACAGTCCACATTCCTTGTGAGCCGGTGCAAAGCTATCAACCACTGATTCACCAGCCCACACCCACTCAGTTGGAATGTGTCACAGGAATCTGCCATCCAACGGTATCAACGCAAAACATTTCAACAGTTAAACGCCGCTGTGAAAATATTTCGGACCTTTCCGCGTTGAGACTGAGTAAGCATATTCATTCAGTAGCAAGTGCAGTGCAAACAACAACAAATCATGTTGATCTCTGGTGTATAATGAGAACACACACTGTGACAGCTGATGATTCTTGGCATAACGTAGAAAGTAAACACAAGAATAGCAGCAAGATTCACATTCAGAATCCAAGGAGATGCTGAATAAAAACAGCACACGCTTTCCTTCACAAACAGACTTGTGGTTTTCTCTGGAGTACCTGAAGATAGGCGGTGAACAAGAGATCAATTTGAAACAGCACACTCCAAGACACTATCCGCATTTTGAGCACGTGAGGCTCACCTGACATGGGACAGAGAGGGAACAGAGGTACGGGGGTCTCACAGAGCAAATGAGATATGGTATCAGACTCTTTGCCATGTGGCCGTCTTCCCTTAAGCCGCCAATGTACCACTGCTTCTCCCCTCGCTTTCATTTTCTCCTTCTCACCCTCTCTCGCTCCAAAGTCCAAAGCCCAAGAGAAATTAGTCACCCCCACACTGTGTTGGGAAGGGGGGTGGGAGGGGCACTGCTGTGTGTGTGTGTGTGTGTGTGTGTGTGTGTGTGTGCGCGTGTGCGTGCGTGTGTTCCAGTGTGTTGGACGTGTAAAGAGTGAAGAGAGAAAGAGAGAAAGTGAGAAAGAAGGCAAGTGCGAGAACAAAATTGTTTTCCATTCCAGGGCTTATAATTCCTCCCTGTATCTGAAAATTGATGCTATATCGAAAAAGTCTCTCATGGCCTTAAAAATAGGGGGACATCAATCTGCGCATCAGGAAGAGGGGCTGCGGTAAAAGTGAAGCCTGCCTCTTCTGCAAATACACAGTAGCAGCTAACAGAAGAATCCAACATGGCAGAGAAAGGTGCTTTTGGATATCATTACTATTATTATTATTATTATTATTATTATCATTACTATTATTATTATTATTATTATTATTATTATTATTATTACTATTTTGGATATCATTACTATTGTTTAAAATAGTATACCTTTCTTTGCATCAAGATTTTGTAATGCAAATGTTTATAACAATTCATTCACCGTTCATTAGTGGGAAAAAAACAAAGCAAATATCATATTAATAATTAACGTACTTCCATAGGATTATGCATTGCAAGTCACATAAAGGACCAACAGAGAGAGGAGAAGTGGTGTAAAGGGCTGTATACCTCTGAGCTAATTCTAATGCAGTGGCGGTGAGATAAAACTATCTGGATGTGTGCTGCTCATTCTGGTCTTCAGATCAGATCCAGGCCAAGAGATGCTGGGGCACTATGTGATACATTTAATGACACAGGTGTGTTACTTTGAAGATGCCTCTTCTGTCTGATGATAAAGTAACCCCAGCCTGTGTTGGGTCACAACATAACCCTCCTCCGCATCTGTGTATGTGTGGGAGCAGGGGCGGCAGGGAAAAGGGCAGACACATTCATCTCAGGAAGCTCGGGCAAAGGTCCAGTCATGTCACAAAGCATTGCAACAGCCTCTCTTGAACTCAATGGGAGGCTGCTTTGACAGAATTGCAGGTATTACCCTGTCACACTCCATTAATTATAATCAGAACAGTGTTAACATATCCCTGCCTTGGTAAAAAATAAAAGAAAATGAAGAACAGCTTAGAAAGCATAGCAAATAGTCTCCTTTTAAAAGCCTGTAATTGCAATGTTCTACCAAAATTAGTCTAATAATTACAGGAAGGAGGAAAGCTTAACAACGCCAGTAAAAGTGAAAGAAAAAGAGTATATAAACAGATCGCTAAGGACCCTGGAGCACGTTGAGGAAAAATGCTAAAATATGCTGAAGAAAATATGTGGGTTTTTTTCTCCCTCGCTTTGGGTTTCTCAAATATGCAATTCCTAACCATTCCTTGAGGAATTCAAAGAAATAGAAAGGAATTTGATTTTTGTTTTGTTTTCCAGTTTGCCACGATACCAGAAGACCATGACCTGCCTGTTATAACAAGAGAACTTTGTGAATAGGCTCTGATTGGTCACAGTTGGGCATAGACCTCAGGATCATTTTTAAAAGTATTATTGGAGCAGCCTTTAACCAACCGCCATTGCCATATCAATATCGGAATTATACCGTATCGACCGAAATAATAAATATATTGTGATATACATTTTGGCCATATCGTCAAGCCCTACTCTAGCGCTACCACCATTTAGAAACAAACACTTGACTTCTATATCATAAATTATAAATAATTATAAATAATTCTATATCAATATATATATATATTGCAATATACATTTTTTCAATAACGGTGATTTGATTTTTAAACTTAGTTACGGTATTTCAATAAGCTACATTACACAGCGTTTGTTAATGAATGACGGGCGCAGCAGTCAGTTGTATTCAAGGTAAACAAAAACAATTGAATCTACGTGCGGGATGACTTACACTAGTACAGACCAGTGCTAAGCATGCCAAACTATTTTATTAACTCTCTCACCTAACAACAAATGTAACAGGGCTTAATATTACGTGATGTATCATGTCAGCTTCCTCTGCTAACACAGTCAATCACGTCTTCTGTGGTACTGGGCTGCATCTTATTAATGGGCAGAGCCATGTAAAGAGAGAGTGTTTTTTTTCACAGCAATGGTGAATCGCGGAGCCTCAAAATAGTTCCCGGAAGTTAGCAGCAAATACTAAAAGTACCCTATATTGTAAATGTAAACCTGTGCATTTATTGACTACTAATTAATATTAAGTTATATATCTGTATATCGATTCAAATTGCCCACCAAGCACTTCCTGTAACTGTTTTGCCAAAGGTTTTGCCTCTCCATGAACCATGTGACTGTTGAAAATATCGAACTTTCGTTGGCGCAATTCTCTCTTTCCATGGCTCTGTTCATGGGATCACTGCTCCAGTCACATGCACACCAGAACGCTATCCCTACTGGCAGACTTATATTATTCATAAATTATTTTAGCTACGAACAGAAAAAAAATAACATAGTTGAGTTTATTATTTATTTGACTGTAATTTCACATTTCATTTCTTTTTAATTTCTCAAATATTAAAGTTTAATAGGAGATTTCATAGACTTGGCAATGCATTTTTCAGAAGTTTGTAAGTACTTCATTGTGGATGTTCTTATCAGTTTTTTCTGAGGCTCATATTGTTCATATCAATATTGGAATTATACCGTATCGGCCGAAATAAAGAAATATATTGTGATAAACATTTTAGCCCTATCGTCAAGCCCTAATCTAGCTCTACCACCATTTAGAAACAAACATTTGACTTCAATCTATCCAGAGTGGCTACGCAAATGCTAACGCGAACAGGGTTTCCACACTATAATCAACAAAGTTGAGAGCAATAGTTAGGTGGAGTCACCAGGACACCAGAACACATGGAAACCAGTGCTCAATACTCACATTGACATTTGAGTATACATTTGAAAATGAGAAACATTGTTGCTTTAATGCTTACATTATTTAATTGCTTTGTCATTCCTAATAGTGTGTTGATATACAGTATGGTTGTGTTGTTTTAACTGTTGTAAGACAAGTATATCTGGAAATGACAATAAACTGAACCTTGAATTGCAATTTAAACAAAGCAACCACAAATCAAGTTTCAGAGGGTGCACACTGAGCGATATTAACGCTGCACTCACACTTTCTTTTTCCCTTAACGACCTCTCTCAGTCAAAACCCACGCATACACACAGCAAATCAGCATAAATAAATAAGAGATGGCGTTGCATTTCACAGGCTAATCTCCGAGGAGCAGCCAGCACGCTGCACTGGAAGGGATCAGCCCCGGCGATTGAGTGGGACACTGCTGGCTTCAAGGCAACCAATTTGTTTGTTTATTGTCTTGGTGTTTTGTCACGGTTACAGTTCATTGCAGACAGCCCTATCTTGGGCATGCTCCTTTAAATGTGTATCTCTCAAACATGGATATGCTCTTACCCCATGCCCAACCTTCCCCTCCTCTCTCTCACACGATGAAGTGGCATGCGCGCATCACCAGGCTGTATTTCCATTGCTACGCCGTGCTTACAAAGCCCCCCTCACACACTCGAGCGGAATCACCTCGGTGGCTCTAGCAGGCGGTTCGAGTGGTGGAACAAACTGTGCTTTCCAAACACATTAGCTGGAGAACTACCCATGAACAGGTACTCTTTTGTGTGCAAAGTATGGTGTAATAATCCATGCAGAGAGATTCAGCATGGCTGACATTTTTAGTATTCTGCCAAAGCCAGATGATGTTGAACACAATATTCCATTGCGGCAATCTGTACAGTACAGCAGGCTGTTGCATTTTGATGCAGCAACAGCCTGCTGCTCGTGGCGAGCATGACGCACTGTATGTCAAACTTGGCTGCTAGCAAGCTGTCATGTGACTTGTTGAGATGTCACATGACACCTGTGCTAAACTGACGGTGGCCATGTGATGTTTCATGTCAGTGGTCCTTAAGTAGGGGTAAGACTTGCTTGCCTGCAAGGAGTTTGAAGATTTAGCCTTTAAATAACTCAATTTGCACGCTGAGCATGTGACATGCCTCTTTTGGGAGGACTGCACTCAGAGCAGGCCAAAACAGGTGACGTGGGGCTTCACTTTGAAACATATAGCCTACATTTGCTTCGTCTGATGTCTGCAAACATAAGCCAGTGTCTTCTCAAGCTATATTGATCTGACAGCGCAAGCAGGAAGCTGGCAGAGAACACAAATACTGCCTGGAGACAAGCCTCTCATCCACGATGTTCTCTTCCTGTGGAAACCAACCGTCGGCTCATGCATATCAAGTACTCTCTGCTAGCCTCAGCCTGCACTCTGTTTCCTCCAGGCTCTATTTGGAAGATACTTTAGGGTGCTGATGGCTTCTAAACATTACCGCACATTTTTGTGAGCTAATCTACAGTACTGTCTCATACACACTGGCATGGAAGCTACAGAGTTCAGCATGAAGTGCTCAAACGTCACGCGGTTGGGTTCTGCTGAATTGAACTGGTCCAAACGGCGTGCTAATAACTTTGATTGTCACTTCCTCTTCAACAAACATTTTAATTGAAGCAATTTTAGACTAAGTTGCATTGCAAAGTGGAGCTTGCATGATCGGGATAGTCTCACTATGCGACTTTGTCAGGCGCTGTCCTTATGACATAATGTCTTAGTGTCTCACTACAGGCTTGGCTCAGTTACAATGGTGAGGGTTTAACAGGTCCAAAAGTAACACCGTGCCAAGTGTTTAGGCCCATAACAAATTCTCATAAGTTTTCACAATCACTGCCAAGCGCTCAAATCCTCCAGAGGGTTTCCAGCCTTACTGTCACACAGTAGACCTGTCAGAGACATTCCATCTTCAGTAATCCCAGGGTGGCCTTTGCGCTGCCTGTCAGCAATACCTACCAATTACACGGCACAATAAAACCCTCCAGAACAACAGTGGGCCACAGGCAGCTTCAAGGGCTACTGACGGCAATCTATAAAACACAGTAATGGGTTGCCTGTCAGCGTGTGTGAAAGAGAAGATCTACGCTTTTCTCTGACTCTCTGAGGGGACTTCAATTAATCACAGCAGAATTGTATCACCACGCAATGGGAGACATAAGGTTATTACCATCCCCTTGTTCCGCAGGATGAAATGCGATGATAGCACTAATTGCAGGGGGGAGTGGAAACAGCTGACCGCACAGTCAAGGGGATGAAGGGCAGAAGAAAAAATCGGTTGAACAAGGAAATAGACCGAGATAAAAAAAATAAAAAAAGACGTGGGAGTGTGTGATAATAAGAGCCTCCGAGAAAGCAGAATACAGTGTGCACATAGGTGCCCGCGCCATAGTGTTCACACATAGCGTCAAAGATATCTGGAGCTCATCTTGCTCGGACTTCTTTTCTAAACATACAACAATCAAGAAATATGTCACACTTCTCTGAAGGCGTAAACAGCCTACTTAGCTGTATGGTTTAAAAGTTGAGACGAGGCTCACGTTGCGAATTCAGCTTTAACCCACAATTTCACTTGTTTGTCAAACATGCCGTTGTTTAGTGTCACCTTCAATATGCTTTTAAAGAACAAATGTCAAGTGGCTCTGTAGGCTATGGAATTGTCTATTTCTCATATTGCCAATAAACTTAAACATTCTGTAGGCCTAATTCATTTTCAGAGGGGCTATAATTATGTCATACACACATACACGCACACGCGCGCGCACACACGCAGAAAGAGAGATGGAGAGAGGCTGAATTGATCATATATCAACTAATGTAACAATGACCATCAAGTAATTCTTTAAAGAGAGATCACTGTAGGTTTTGCATTTACAATTAGTACAGAAAGTTGTCATTGTGCATAGCATCGCAACTGTGTAGGTTAAGCTTCTCTATGCACCTAAAATGAATGTGCAAATAATGAAATTGGCACCCATGACAAAATATTACTGCGCAAACAATAATATAAATAAATATATGCTTCAAATTCATAAATATTTGGTACTTTTTAGAAATGCATCTGTAATAAACAGATTTACTGTATAAGATAGCATGCATTCCATCGAATGCGATCGAACTGATGTCTAATTTAACACCATGCACGTTATAGACTACTTTTTATAAATAGCACATTGACAATTGTTTATTGACAGATTTGCTAAATAATATTTCGCTAGTGTTTTTGAATAAAGCCTACATGATATTACATTTAGCTAGGTATTTCTTTTTTTTTTCTTCAGTAAACTGTTGTGTGGCTAATACAATCTATACGCACAATCTACATGATATTTAGTTTTTAATAATTTTGAGAAGCATTGCCTACCTGTCGTTGTGCTGTCAATTAATCCCGGGTAATGTCCCTCTCATTTGTTGTCCATTGTCAACGACAAAACCAAATATTTTTTAGATGTGCCATTCCCTCGGCTTTTGAAGACATCCGCGACAACACATAACCTTCAGATGCGTGTGTCAAAGCTTGCCAGACTCACAATCCCTCAGTCCGGGAAGTTCACATTCACCAGCGGGCTGTCGCAGCAGTGAACTAGAGCTTCACTGCACCTCCAAGTCTGTGAAAGTTGTTGATGCTCAGAACTTCACTGTGGCCAAGAAGGGCTATCTAGCATGTCACACTGGCAATCGTTTTATCAGGATTGAAACAATATTATATATTTTCAATAAATCCACGGCTAGTTCCACTTGTAATTCGGCACGGCATTTGGACAGAATACAGAGGTGCGCAAGGCGCGGAGTCACGGCGTGCGCCTTAGAGGGTCCGGAATTCCCAGGCTGTTATCTGCGCGCACGGAAGAAGTAGGCCTACGCCGAAGTGTTGTAACGCCATCCAGTGGACACGCATGCAGGAATGTTGTGCTGAGAGACAGAAATCTATGCAAACGTTCATAACGTCAATTTATCTCAATCCATGCCCCCATTTCACCCTTAGAAACTAGCTATCGATTATTGCTTTGGAGACACTATACCTCCGGAAAAAAATTACTATTAGTGGTGTTATTATTTGTTCAATTGCTGTGCAAGAAGAAATACCCATTTACTGCACCCATGTGCGAATTCCAGTTACCTCACTATAGCTCTGTTTTTATGGTTTCTCTAGTTTATGGCACAATTAGATTGGTTTGTTGTTTGTTGCAACATCTGTGGTGAGGTAATGTTTTGCAATCAACTGGCAAAAACAACACATTAGTTTCAAGTATGCCAGTATAAGATAGGATATGGTTTTTGTGTGTGGGGGGCAGAGGAGTTATCAAGTGGCTGTTATGTCTGTAAAAGCTATTCTGGGTCAGCGGGTATGCATAACATGATGTGAGAAAGCCTGGTGTGTTAAGACATGCATTAGTCTCCTGAGCTCTTGCTGAGGTTCGACGATACATCTGTTTTTCTCTCTGACATTAAGCCTCTCCTGCCTGAAGCATTAGCACCCCATCTAAAAAGGCTTCCCCACTGGTAATTGCATTATGATCTCTCCATTTCTCAAGCAGTCTCTTTTGTCTGCCCCTCAAAGACAGAAATGGCCAGAATAATCAATACAACACTTTGGAATAGCCTGTGGAGAGCGGAGGCAAACATTTGGATTTAGATTTGATTGCTTCTGGACACCCTCAGAGTGTTATCATCATAAAGCCATAGCCATCTACCTCACATACAGCTTAGTAAACACAAACATGTGCATGAGTGCACATGCACACTTATTTTCAAAGAGGACTAAATGCAAAGATAATTCCAGGGCCAGGATGGTGTATTGGTGAGGGTTGTCAACTCCCACATGCATGAAAGTGTGTTATTTTCCCAACAAACCTTTGGTACTGTACCCGGAACCATCCTAATTCAAAATGGTTCCTGGCGTCTATAACATTCAATTTCTGTTCTTTCCCTTAAAGGTATACAGTCAACAGACATTCTGGTGAAAACGTGTTGATATTTGATCTCAATAAAAACAAAAACACCTCTCACATGGGTCCTCCACCCCACACATTGGAAACGCATTGCTGGCTATGGATATTGTTATTGTGTGAAGTCTTACCACTTTGTTTGTGTTCCTATTTACAGAGCCAGACCTGCAGAAGTACCGGATTATGTTTTCAACGACAGCGAATATTGTGGACTGCGAGGAGATATTTATTTGACAATAACCACGTAAACTGAGATACCGTATAACCTCTGGTGGGGGTGAAGAAATGGATGGATCAAATTGGTAAAGCAATCACACCATTTGTTATTTCCACCTTGTTTTTTCCCTTTTCAGGACCACAAGGTGGTGAGGCAGACACATAATTAATATAGTTATGAGTTAACTGGTCATACAACAGATAGTATCAACAGTATGTATATTATGCCCATTGTGTGAGCACGTTTTCTCATCCCATACCCGCTTCCTTGGAACATTACACACAGATACTCACTAGACACACTGACCTTAATTGGAAAGGTTGCTTTAATATATCAGCAACATTTAATAGATATATGGCAAAGCCAGTTAAATGTCTTGTTTTGAAGGGAAATTAGTTGTTGCAAGAAAAGCTATTGTATGTTCAGTCATTTTACACTGTAATTTTTTCCTCTCTCTGGTCTGCTTTTGCCTTTTGCCATTCTGACAGCAAGAGAGAGAGCCAGAGCAAAAAGGAATGACCTCATTAATCTCCGGAGAGTACTATAGGCCTATCAAGTCATATCTCTGCCACTGTGGTTTGTGAAACACTGCAATGCTCATTAAATCATTTGACAGGATGAGGTCAGATGGGAGGTGAGGCTTCTGAAGCTGTGTGGGAGGAGATAAGAGCCTTGCAGAGCTCAACAAGAGGCCACAAGCACAAGGGTCACAGAAGAGGCGAGCCATGAGGTAAACCAGATTAGAAAACATCCAGCATCTGAATCTAATAAAAGACTATTGTTACCAGGGTCTGGTCTCTCTGAGAGCATGCCACAAGGGCCTTTCATATATGACAGTGATTATAACACGTCGACTTTTACAAAGAAAAAAAAAATTATATATATATATATATATATATATACTGTATTTATACAGTATAAATACAATTTCAGACAATTACACATTACTTCTTTCTAACGATGTTCCTTTGAAAAGCATATTTTCTGTGTGCTGTAACTGTGAATACTGTCAATCTAGGTCTACTGAGGGGCACTTGGCCATTATTTTGATTTAGTCCAGTGCGACGCTGTCATACTCTGTTTATTTTACCCCACACACAGGAAACCTTGGAGTTTCAAGGATAGCTGCCCCGACACGGCATTGATTTGCAGTGGGTTAACCTAAAATAACAAGGTCTCCATTTTAACCCCGTCACAGCAGGAGTGTGCTAGGAAACAGTGGGACGTCTACCAGAAAATTGAAAGAAGAAAAACTGGAGACATAATGGCCTCAGGAATAGAGCCGGCCATCAATAATGTAGTAGAAGCAGGAGTTAATGTCTTCTCTCAGTTCAACAGGTCCACAGGCCCAAGGACACTTATTCTCCTCCAACGTCACTTTGACCACAGATGCTAGGCTGCTACATCAGGCTTTATGGGAATGTGTCTGGACAATAATGTCAAATCTTTCCCCAATCACCATTCTAATCACAGCCATTTGTGGGTTTACATCACGGATACAACACTAATGGAGTTTGCAACTTATTCTGGTCTAAAAGACATAAACAAGCGACTGTAAAGTGTGTTAATATACATGACGTGTAATAAAAACATTGTAATCCATCTGTAGGGCACTTTGAAAAGTGATATGAGATAAAACATAGCGCTCAAAAGTGCAAAATAACATAGCATTGTGTTATCAGATTAAAACTTGATAATTTTAAGTACATTGTTTACTAACATGATTTTGTTACACAGCTACAGTATATTGCAATACCACATTCCTCTTCAGTCTGGTCACTTAATAACTCTAATATTTTAATTGAACCAATTTCTTTATTACTCAAAGCAACACACACACACACACACACACATTCCAAGACAAAATAAGTAATTTCCTGTAAGAATTCATGCTAGATGTGTATATATTGTGCAGCAGCCCCATCTGAAAACAAACAAGTGTTATTCATCAGTGTTTAGAGCTCTTGGTCAGCTGCCAATGGATGTGGGCACTAGGCAGCCTTTGCGAGAGGAAATAAAAGCAGTTTTTTAGTAAAGGTCATCCTCTGTAGCAAATGTAATTATTTAATTTTCTATCATCACTGTCTGCTGCTGTAGACAGCAAGCAATATCAAGAAACGACTATTACAGATAATACAGCTGCAATAACAAAACTGCATGTCTTAGATGGCGTTTGAGTGGTAGTGTTGATGTTGCAACAGCTGAGCAAAACATTGTGTTACCAATTCTTTCAACCTCATCCAATCTGTTATTCTTTGGCTCCATCTAGTGGAAATAATTCACTATTGTTCTACATTGAATGTACAGTATACCCCCAAAATACAGTGCGATACTATATATTTTACATCTGTAACTTTGTTCATTTAGTTTACTCTTATGTGTACAAGGACGTTAATAGATAAGATTGTTGTTCAAATAAATCACACCATATATTGTCTGCATTTAATTCAATTCACTCAAGCACACATTGTTGTTTTTTTGTTAGTGTCTCTGCTTATACATACATTTTTTCATTGATCACTTAATCTAGCATGTGAATTATGACACAAATTATTACACGGTATATGCTACATCTGACGTAACATTAGTACAACAAAACATCTAGAAAGACATAACATAAATATTGAATACTTTTCATACAAAGTACAGTACATGCATATGTTTTGATAAGATCTTCTTCTCTAATTTTAATATCCGGGTGGTCACCCTTGTGTGTGTGTGTGTGCGTGTGTGTGTGTGTGTGTGTGTGTGTGTGTGTGTGTGTGTGTATGGCCCATAGAGCATTTGTTTTGGTATGAGATAGGCCTACTGCTGTGCTTAGTGTGACATCTAGTGGAATTCATACAGTATAAATCCACTTTAAAATAACCTTTACTATCTCTAAATGTGAAGAGTTCAGATGCAAAAATGTGTAAGTCCATCTGAAAAAGAAAGCAGCAATTAGCAATTTAAAACAGCCTAATTGTTAGATTTCTACAATCACTACAATCACCTTTATTACAATTAAAAGTTTTTTTTTTCACCGAAGAAAAAGCAATGTTTTCCAAAAATCGAACTGATTACTAAACAAATGATGTCAGGTGCCTCTCCGGGAATCATCACCGTATTGTGGTGGAGGGTTTGTTTGTTCCTACAGTATGACCCTGAGAGCTGTGTTGTCTGGAGCCTTGTGCTCCTGGTATGGTCTACCAAGGCAAAGTGGTCTCAGGCGAGGGGCCACACTAAGAATGGCTCAGAAGACCCTTCATGAAAGAACATAAGAGAGAAGTTACCCTGCCCGGAGGAAGCCCGGGGCCCCCGTCTGGAGCCAGGCCCAGAGGGAGCGCTCGCTGGCGAGCGCCTGGTGGTTGGGTTTGCCACGGAGCCCAGCCGGGCACAGCCCGAAGAAGCAACGTGGCACTTTCCTCTCCATCTTATGGGCCTACCACTTGTGGGAGGAACCGTAGGGGTTGGGTGCGCTGTCATATGGGTGGCAGTGAAGGTCAGGGTCCTCAACGGCCCAGACTCGGGCAGCAGAGGCTAGCTCTGGGAACGTGGAATGTCACCTCGCTGTGGGGAAAGGAGCCAGAACTTGTGCGGGAGGTGGAGTGCTACCATTTAGATCTGGTGGGGCTTACCTCTACACATAGTCTTAGTTCTGGAAATGCTCTCCTGGATAAGGGATGGACGTTATTCTACTCTGGAGTTGCCCAGGGTGTGAGGGGCTGGGCAGGTGTAGGGATACTAACAAGCCCCCTAACAAGACCCTGAATGGAGTCCTGTTTGGGGCTCCAGTAGGGGACTCTAAAACGAGAAGAAAATAGATCACTGATGATAAAAACTAGGTAGCTGTATTTTCATTGACAAGACGGTACGAAAATGTTGGTGGTATAATTTAAATTTAAAAACTGCCTGCATCATTTACTGTAGTTTCATACTTAAATTTAAAAACTCTGCCTGTGTATGATTTACCATAATTGCACATATAAGTGTGCAGGCTGCAGCACAATGTTAAAGCCAGCTGGCAAGACAGTATGATCAACCCTAACTGCACACATAAGTGGGCAGCACAATGTAAAATTTGACAGGCGAGACGGTCTTGTCTCGATCATGTTCACATTACTGCAGTGACAGATCGACAGATAACTATAATTTTTGCTCTACAGTAGGAAAATCTGGCAAGGTAGGATAGATTGAAAGAAAACCAGATCGATTCCAATATGCACGCTGGTCTTAAAAAGTAAACAAATAGCCTACAGCGCTAATCTGGATTCCTTACCTTACCTTAGTTACCTTCCAGGTTCAAATTAATGAATTAATTGGTTTAAAGAGAGAAAACATTTTGACTAAAAATTTGACTAAAATGTAATGACTTTTCTTTGACCAAAACGCTATTCTATTTTCGTCCACTAAAATAGACTAAAACTATTTAGAATGAAAATGACTAAAATGTGACTAAAACTATTAAGCATTTTCATCTAAAGACTAAAACTAAGACTAAATCTAAAATTGCTGCCAAAATTAACATTAGTTTCAACATAAGGCTACTCATAAGTGTATGTGGCACCAGAGGACTTTAGGCCGATGCTCCATGATCAATTTTGTAATCATATCATCTGATCTGAGGCGGCATATTTTGGACACTCGGGTGAAGAGAGGGGCAGAGCTGGCTATCGACCACAATCTGGCGGTGAGTTGGGTCAAGGGGTGGGGGACGATTCTGGACAGACCTTGTAAGCCCAAACGGTCCGTTTGACTGAAGGAGGCCTTTCGCCATACAGTATGTTGTCATGGAAGACTTTGGAGGCGTTTGCAAGGTACTGACGGGCCCGAAGGGCTGCAGCATCTGCCATAGCAGAAGCAAAGCAGCAGGTGTGGGAGAGCTTCAGAGAAGCCTTGCAGAAAGACTTTCGTTTGGCATCAAAGTGTTTCTGGAAAACCATCCACCACCTCAGGAGTGGGAAGCGGGGAACCATTCAAGCTGTTGACCTCAACAGAGGAGGTAATTTGGCGGTGAAAGGAACACTTTGAGGAACTCCTGAATCCGACTCTCTCTGTGATCGAGACAGAGCTGGAGGCTGATGGGGGATCATCATCAATTTCCCTGGGGAAGGTCACTGAGGTAGT
>JAOEGT010072335.1:0-15980 GCA_025447795.1 Speoplatyrhinus poulsoni
CTGCCTTGTAGGAGCATCCGCTCTCTGCGTGGGAGATCGGGGTTCGATTCCCCGAGGGGGACGGACGATCTCCGTCATATACAGTAGACAAAGTAAGCAAAGTAGAAACCTACAGCATATTGACTTCATTGCTACACAGTACAAACATCTAGGGGCTTAAAATATTTTAGACCCTCAACAAGCGAAAGGCCCCCAAATCCAATTGACCTCAGTAGAGATTTAATATACCCTCTTTGAAGATACTCACTCCACTCGTTCCTGAGTAATGAAAACAATTAACGTCTCTAATTACCGTCCTAAATCAGCCCTCAACCCGCTGCCCATTGATTTGATAGACTGCCCGCGTTACGAGACGACTCCCAATCGAGCTGCGCACCGCGTAAAAGAGACTTTACTGCGGAGCCTCTCGCCAGGCGTAGATAAATCTCAGGAATATGGGCACAGAGAGCCAGCCCCGTCATCAACTGCACAAAGAACCCCCCTCCCCCTTCCCCCACACGAGGTAAACCGCAAGCATCTGGCAGATGCAGACAACATCGCAGGCCGTCAAGGTGCAGAAGCTAATAGGCATGCGCTAATGGCCTAATCACTCAAAATGAATCTCTGCCGTCGGAGGGTATTTGTCATGGACGCTAATTATATTTGTAAATACCACATTTCGAGTATTTAATACATATTTGTTTTTATGACTAACAGCGGCCGTGCCAATGATTTGTCTCCGTCGACGTGACGAGCCATTTGGAATCCTCTCCTGTCGTACGGGATTAGGGAGGGGGAGTTATGCTCATACTGGAAAACATTACGTAAGTGTTCGCAACTAAACCAGGAATGTAGGTGTGTACGGTATGTGCGCGCGTGCGTGCGTGCGTGAAAGCCTCCGAGCTACCAACATAAATAATAAAAATGGAAAAAAGGAGCGCATCAATGTTTAACTAGTGCGTGTGAGCGACGCGTTATTAAAAGAGCACCGTGTAGATAACGTGTAGAACAGGACAAAATGATTGAGTAAGAAGCACCTTTGCCACCAAAACTGTGTGTACTAAATGCCCCCAGGAATAGAGAGAGAGCGAGAGAGAGAGAGAAGAAGGGAGAGAGAGAGAGAGAGAGAGGAGGGAGGGACAGGGGAAGAGAAGACAGAGTAAAGACATTTGTGTTTGTGCGTGCGTGTATGGGCGAGATATTAGCGGTGACAAGAGAAATACTAGTTGACCTGTGCTTTAGAATAACAATGCCCGCCGCTGCCAGAGGCAGATAGCGGGTGACGAAAGCCACCGCTGACTAAAACACAAGGGGGATGCGTGAAATATGGGCCAGCCCCTGACCTTGGCCTACTCCACAAACACACACACACAGACACACATACAGAATCCCCCAAACACTTATTGTACACAAGACAATCCCACTCTCCTAGCTTATGCGTGAAAACAACCCCCCCCAAACTCTCCTGTGTGACGTGAAGACGTCCAAGCACACGAGTCACGTCGGCTGCGGTCCGGTGGGTGCCCTCCGTGTTTTAGATGTCTCCCTGCTCCAATAAGCCTGATTCACATGAATGGGTCGTTATCTGTCAATCTCTGCAGGAGTCTATTAACAAGCCATTCATTTGAATCAGGTGTGTTGTGATCTACAACCCCAGGGCCAGGGTTGAGGACGCCGTCCAGTCACAGAGGCTGGGGTGGGATTGTGGACTTTGTGTGTGTGTGTGGTGTGCGTTGTTTGAGAGTTTGGGAGCGGGTGGATTAAGCCGCGGCTGTGGCTACTGTGTATCATCCTATCGGTCTGCTGGAGACAAGGTCCTGATAGCGTATCTGCTCTGAAATCAAAGCTCATCTACTCCTAAGCACTCTGCCGAGCATTAACACTGTCCCTGCTATTGATCCCCGGGCCAGCACATAAGTCACATCAACACTAGAGTGGGGGCAGCGCCCTGTAACACATACACACACACACACACTCACACACTCATCCTTAGACACACACACACACACACACACACACACACACACACACACACACACACACATCTTTAGACACACACACACACACACACCAACACACGCATCTTTAGACACACACACACAAACACCAACACACGCATCCTTAGACACACACACACACAAACACCAACACACACATCCTTAGACACACACACACACACACACAAACACACGCATCCTTAGACACACACACACACACACCCATCTTTAGACACACATACACACACACATCTTTAGACAAACACACACACACATCTTTAGACACACACGAACACACGCATCCTTAGACACACACACACACACAAACACCAACACACACATCTTTAGACACACACACACACACAAACACACTTACACTTACACGCACACACAACACACACAAACACAATTATGCTCACACACGCACACACACACGAACACGTTCGTCACCTGGGTGCGAGCGGAAGGTAAAGACAATAGCAATTTAAAGATAGCATCTGGCCAAGACACTCTCCTCCCTGTTTGACATGAGAGATGTCCTTTCCCTTTCCCATCAGGGGGGTTGGCGTTAGAAACACTGCCGGGGGGCCCTCGCTTTGACACTGTGTGTGTGTGTGTGTGTGTGTGTCTTTTAGAAGAAGGGGGGGGTGTTGGGGGGGGCGGGGGGTCTGAATTACTATATGGTACGATCGTATGTTATTCCCTATTCCCCTCTGGCGGGGGGCATAGATCTATATAAATGTTCCTTAGGAGCAGACAAAAAAAAGCACTTTTCCTTTCCAGTGATATTGTTGTAGCAATGGCAATTGTTAAAGCTTTAAATGTGTTACCGCGTGTAATAAAGTAGCCTGTCACTGCTTGCTTGGGGTTTTTATGTGCGCCATATTGTTTTTTTTTGTGTTGTTTTTGTTTTTGGGTGGGGCAGGGCGGTTTATTAGGGGTAGGTTTCGAGATTTTTAAGGTTATGAGTTCAGTATGTTTAGTAATAGCCTTATTCGTTGCGTTTGCAAAAGTACTTCACCGTAACAGCGTGATCCTCTCATCGACTGGGAGATACAATAGGTAAGAAGTTCAATGGACAGCAAACATCAAAAGAAACTATATAAAAAAGGGCAACCCTCAATTTGTTGGCAGATATCCCCGTGCGGTGAAAATGCCCCTCCCGCGCCACTCCTCTCCAAGTCTACATAACAGCCTCTCATGCCATGTGCTTTGAATAAAAATAAAAAACTGAATACAGGGCTAGACTTCACCTTTATGAAAGAGGCAGCCAGTAAAACATGCGGTTTAGTTGGCCTGTTATCATCCCCGATTGTGTCTACAAGAACTTATGTGAAGGCTGCCTCTTTTTTCTGCTGTGTGCATAGCGGCGCTTCAGAGAACAAGGTGTCACTGCGTTTGAATAGAGCTTCACTCATGTGATTACGGGCACTGACAGCGGGGGGAAACGGCATTCCGAGGCCAACGCGCCGTCTTCTTCTTCTTCTTCTTCTTCTTCTTCTCCCTCCTCGGTGACGCTCGACGCCTTGTGCGACATGTCAAACAAATGCAGTCAGAGGTGGGAAGAGGTGGGAAGAGGTGGGGGGGTGGGACACCGGGAAACACATTTACAGCCAGGAGGGTTCGTAGACGGCCTGCTGACAGGCTGACGTGCGCGCGGAGGCGAACGCCATAAATCTTTTAAGATGCCCTGCCGCACAGTATTGTGAGGTGTGGAATGAGATTCGTGGAACGCCTGGCCTGGATTAAGCGGTGTAGATGGGTCAAAGTTCATCCGTCGCACTAGGATAATGTACATTTAATAATGTTGTGGGATGCCACGTTAAACTGTGGTGCACAAAGGTCAAGGTCATTGTGATTCTACTAGTTCTCGGTTTTGACTGTGTGTGTATGTGTGGCCCATAAATAAACCCTGCCATGAAAAAACAAATTATTATTTTTAAGTCTGAAGGCTTATTGACCCATGAGTAATGATACATAATATATACACAATTGATACATAATAGATGCATAAGTTGCCTATTTATTTATGATGAAAATGTATGGTGACTGTAATATCTGGCCACTTTCAGTTATATCCATCTGCAGATAATGTGTGAGGCCATAACTATTTATGCTGCATATCAGCAGTGGGTCCAAGTGTATTAAGGCTTTGTTCAGCTTTTAATAAAGGATCTTTAAGCACTACTACACTACAACACTACTACACTACAACGCTTGGAGGGTAATATGTTCCCAGACATGTCCACATGTATGAGCCCTCTCTATTCAGTGTGACGCGTAATTGAAGCTTTAACGTGACATTTTAATGATTAGAGATTTAGTGAAGGGTTAATGAAGGCTTTCAAACGTGATGCCTGTCAAATGTCAGTTGCTGAGTGGATGGCTAAAAGTGGAATAATATCCTATGCTCACAAACACAAACACAGACACACATTTTTATCAGTTCGCTATTCATTATGTGCTGTGACTACTATGTAGTCTCAAATTATTGTACAAAACCGTGGTACATCAAGAAGGTTGGATCATCATGCAAGGTATAGTAACAAAGCACAAAAACACAACGAGACCTACAGTTACCATACAAAGACACAGGCAATGTTCTCCTGTAGCTTCTCTGATATGTGTTTTCTCCAAGATCTCATTGAAACAGACCAAAACAGCAACAACATTGCACCTTATCAACACAAGCAGCCATCAAAAAGGCCAAGTAAAATAACCTTTTGTTGAGAGAATCCCTTCTCTCCTATTGAAATGTAACATGATTCAAATCTTCCCATTCATATCCTGGTTTGCATCAGAGTTTCTGAGACTTTCTGCTTTAAGCCATTAGCTGTATATAATATGTGACTATATATATGACTTACTAGAAATGTGTCAAATACATGTATTTCTCCATACCACGGCGGTTGTGCGTTCAGAATTGTTTTGACGTCAGCAAACTTCATTACACAAAAGAACCTATCACAGCTGACAATGTGAAAGTCAG
The DNA here is from genome assembly GCA_025447795.1 of Speoplatyrhinus poulsoni. Taxonomy (NCBI): domain Eukaryota; kingdom Metazoa; phylum Chordata; class Actinopteri; order Percopsiformes; family Amblyopsidae; genus Speoplatyrhinus; species Speoplatyrhinus poulsoni. Next base: position 4,966 of record JAOEGT010072335.1, read on the forward strand.
GGTGTTGTCAGTCAAACAGCTTCTGTACACACCCACACAATCAGCTTGTCTAATAATAGCATAATGGTAGCTTTTGGTTAAAAACAGCTCTGACACTGTGTGCACATAAGGTATTATTTCAATGCAAGCAGACAGTCGCAGAAGAGAAACCTTGAAAAACAGCTCCTCAGGAAGTACGGGAAGTGCAACCGTGGTTTTCCCAGGAGTTCCTAAAAGTCAATACCCTTCATCTAACCCTTGGGCCTCAAAGCAACAGTGTGGGGGGAAGATGTCGGCAGGCCACGTCGGCCGGTAGAACCCCAGCCACACGCTGGTTCCCTGCTACGCGCTGATCTGTCAGTCTCTGACGGATGATACAAGGGACGTTCGTAATGTACCCCTGGTGTAAAATGTACAGCTGTTCGTGGATTCGTTTCTGCCGCCATTTTATCTACCCGACTTCATTGTGTAGAAGAGACATGTATATCTGGAGAGAGAGAGAGAGAGAGAGAGAGAGAGAGAGAGAGAGAGAGAGAGAGAGAGAGAGAGAGTGGAAATAGGGGCGGGGCGGGCGACAAAATTATGTGGACATAACTGTGTGCGTGTCTCTCTAGTTATTCACCAGCTGACATAGTCCAGCAGGTGGCACAAAATGTGTATGCACTCACACGCTCCAGTCAGGGCGTGTGTGTGCGTGTGCGCGCGCGTGCGTACATAAAAATAGTATTTGTGCACGCATGTGTGCTTGCCTAACAGCAGACACTGGCATGTGCGTCAGCACGTGTGTGTGTGTGTGTGTGTGTGTGTGTGTGTGTGTGTGTGTAAAAATAGCTTGACCCTGACTCTAGCTACCCACATAGCAGAGAGGGTCCGCTGCATGGCAAACAGCAAACTAGTCATACCCCTCCTCCCCCCTCCTCCCCCCTCCTCCCCCCAAAGTCTCAACCAAACAGCTGCTCTTCAAAAGAAATACAAATCATACATACATACTCTCAATCATACATCATAGCTCTCAAGGACCAGTGGAAAAGCCTTCAAGTACAAGTACCTACAGTTTTTCTTTTCAGGCAGAATTCAGGTAGAAATAAACCCCAGCTAGCTAAAATGGAGAGCACCCACATTATATGTAGCGCCATTCAATACCCTTTCTCCATGTCTTGCTGAGCACTGTTTGTTCACATTTCTTGCATTTATTGACACGGGGAAGGTGAAGGGGATGCTGAAATTGTATGTTTTTGTTGCGGCTTTTATACGTGAAATGGGAAGCAACACTTGACATAATCACATTTTCAATAATCTCCAAATGAGCTGTTCTATGATGTTATTGTACCGGCCTCTCGGAAATAGACAACTCCGCTGCCAGAGGCTGCCTCTACTGTCTGTCTCTGTGTGTGTGTGTGTATGTGTGTGTGTGTGTGTGTGTGCGTGCGTCATTGTTTTCAGTGGCGCTTTATCTGACAGATGTGTGCGACACAGAAGCCCGCTGAGGCTAAACATCTCTGTACCGGCAACTTGGCACCAAGAGCTTTGCATCCGGAGATCCACGCAGTGAATTTAAACCGCACACCTCCTCCGAGAGACAAAGAAGCGCATCCCGGAGCGACAGAGAGAGAGAAAGAGAGAGAGAGAGAGAGAGGGAGAGATAAGGGGAAGGACGATGTCTATTTTAATGCACGGTGACAGACAAGCTTGACGACGTGCTCTGCTGTTCGTGTTTGTACGGGCTACATTCCCCCCACGCCCCCCCCCTTCCCCAAACCATTATTCCCACCCCTCCCTTCCTCTGCCCGCTATCTCATCGTCACGGTGACAGGTCCGCCGGTCCTGTCGAACAGTGGAACAGTGGAGAGTGTATCTGTCACGGGACAGAAAGGCAATCGCGCAGCCTTCCTCCCCAATATGTGGCTGCTGTCACTGCTAACAGGGAGGTCCGTGGGGCAGGGGGGGAGCGGGTGACAAACACCGTGTTCACATCATGTAACAAATAGCGGTTATCTTAAGCCGTGCATTCCTCCAAGTCCGGGATCGATTTGGACACTCCCCGATGGGCCTTATATTCTTATTACTCATAGTCAGGTCATGGAAGTCGGGAATAACGCATGTGTATTTTTTTCCCAGTGAAGAAACTATTTATCAACGAAACTGATTAGAAAAAGTTTGTTTTACAATGTGTTCATCATGAGAGTAGAACAAGGGTGACAAAGGCTGTGGTCTCATGTATGTTAGTAGTAACATTTAGATTCAATGGCCTAGCACTAGCTTAGCACTAGCTTGGCAGTAGCACTAACACTGGTATTAGCACTGGTGCTAGCACTGGTACTAGCGCTAGCACTAGCTTGGCAGTAGCACTAGTATTAGCACTGGTGCTAGCTTGGCACTAGCACTAGTATTAGCACTGGTGCTAGCTTGGCAGTAGCACTAGCACTAGTATTAGCACTGGTGCTAGCTTGGCAGTAGCACTAGCAGTAGCAATAGCGCTAGCACTAGCACTAGCACTAGTATTAGCACTGGTGCTAGCTTGGCACTAGCACTAGATTGACAGTGGCACTAGCACTAGAACGAACTAGCACTAGAACTAGCACTAGCTTGGCAGTAGCACTAGCAGTAGCAATAGCGCTAGCACTAGCTTGGCAGTAGCAATAGCGCTAGAACTAGCTTGGCAGTAGCACTAGCAGTAGCAATAGCGCTAGCACTAGCTTGGCAGTAGTCTACTGATGGTTTTCCCTCGTGGTGAGGTCGCTATTTCCTAAATGGAGCAGCTTGTTCAACAGAAGCTTGCCTCTGTGGTGTCACTGTAATTAAAGCTGGACCATATAAGTGTCATTTAAGTGTTCCAAGACTGCCATTAAGGCTGTGTGAGAATTATTAATATGTAGCATCAATCACCAATTACTGCAGTAGCTTACCAGTTTTATAGAGGGTTCATAAAACCACAAGCATTGTTATGTTTGTCAATGGCCATTATATCACACACAATTAGCTGTACATAATGTACATACGCTACCTTAACGCATATTTATGACTGATATTACAAACATTTATTTTAAACCTATGCTTTCAAGACAGGATAGTTTACTTTTATATGAACTTTTACTTTTATACAAAATATACATTTTATTTTAAAACTTTTTAAAGTTTAACTTTATATATGTATTATTAGTGAACTACTAAATTAAAATACCTAGTTCAGCATCTGAAAACGTCTTCAATAACTACAGTATTGCATGTTGTTGCAATAAAAAAAGAAGATATATTGTTGGGACAAACTCTGTGCCCTTCAAGAATTCTTTCACATTTTGAACCCGATTCCCTCGCGGTTATGTTTAATATCAATTTAATTTGAATGTTTGCTCAAGTTTATTTGCTATCCATAGTCTGCTTGACTGTGTACTCTGAATGAGACCTATTCTCTGATGTACACACATACTCACACAGTCACACACACCAAGCCTACTGTACCTATTGCTGTTTGTGTTGGAAAATATTGGGCTTCAATTATCTTAAAATGACAGAGACAGCTTGAGAGACCACCATTATGTTTCCCAGTAGAAATGAGGGATGGGTGAGGATATGACTCATTCTAGATACAAGCTAGAAACATTTTTGTCAACTTTATTTCTGCCAGCCGGAGCCTAAACAGCCCAAGTAGAACCACTCGACGGCCAAACATGTAAAAACAAACATGGCTATATATGCATCTATTTGTAGCAGGACATTCGCTAAACCAGACACCAAGTAAGGAGGAGCTGGCAGACCGTTTGAAAACTAAAACTGGAAGAAGGGAGGAAGATTGACAAACATATATGTAAGGAAGATGTATGGAGACACAAATACACGTGTTTCGTTGCTATTTATGGCAGCTTTAGGTAAGACCATACATATTCAGTCTGCTGCTCAGAAATGAAAGCCTTTCTGCAATTCTGGTCACCCTCATGAGCTGGTGCTCTAGATGCAACATTTGAAAGAATATTGCATTATGTAATCTGGTCTGCTGTGCTGTCCATACATCAACAACATACACAGACAAAACGGTATTGACCTTTCTCTTGTTTACAGTAGGCATTACTATGTTAATAGTAGCTTTAATATTTAATATTCGGATGAACATTTAGCTTTAAAGTAACAAAACTATATATCCCATAATGCCTTAGGTAGGTAACGTGTGGCGGACTTAAGATGTAAGCAGCACACATGCTGCTCTTTCTCGGACAAGTATGGCGTGCCGGGCTGGATAAAGATAGACTAAGATAGGCACCGCAATCGGTTCACATTACCATCACGTTGGATATCTGGCCGTACCCTGCCAGGACTTTCCCAGGAGCACCGGGGCAGAGGCCAGGGTATCAAAGGCTTAGGTGGAGAGAGAGAGTGTGAGAGAGAATTGACCGATGTCAGGTGGGGACGCTGGGAGAGGCGAATCAAACGCACTCCCACTGAACCCAAAGAGCTTGACTGTTCACGTCTCTCTCTCTCTCTCTCTCTCTCTCTCCCCCCTTCTTTTGTTGTATGCCTTTGTGTGTGTCTCTCTCCCTCACACTCTCTCTATTTTTGAAGTCATGGTGAACACAGGTGTTTTTCCGAGGCCTTCCGGGGTATCTGCGGGGATGCCGGGACAGCGGTGACAAAAGCGCAAAGGGTTTTTACCACGCCTCTGCTGGGCTGTCTGTTGTTTTATCTCGCTGTGAGATATGCAGTGGCATGTGTTTGCGGTGCGTTTGTGTCTGGCTGGGTTTTTTGTGTGTGTGTGTGGGGAAAATGTAGTATAACTTTAAGCAATATCCTCATATTGTCAAAAGTGAATGGAAAACAGAACCTATGAAAATCTGTACAGAATACTACTACAATTATATTATTATTCTTATATAATAATGATAATATTTCATTCATAACATTATTGTTTCTCCACACATAATACACTTTAGCATTATTCAACTGAACTGGGAAATATTTAACACAGTACGTGTTACAAGCATTGACCTGTGGTGCTAATTCCATATTGAGTCTTGTTTCCAACTCGAGCATTAGAAACAGGATTTTACTTAAAGGATACAGTCTAAAGTATCCCAAAGTGCTGATTCAATCCATTCATTATTGACAGATTTTAAATGCACTTGATTATGCAAAAACAACCATATTCACATTGATAAAGCAGAAAGAGGAAGATAATTTGTGTGTGTGTGTGTGCGTGTGTGTATCTGGCAGGTAATAGCTACAGTACAAGTTTGCAGTGCACACACCCACACACACCTTTAGGGAAAGCCATTGACTGCTGTGAAATGATGGGCATTTCATGGGGCCATCGATAGGGCTCCAGGTGTGTGTGTTTGTGTGTGTGTGCGTGCGTGCGTGCGTGTGTGTGTGTACGTGTTCCCTTGCCAGCACTGCGTCCCAGCAGGTGGGCAGGTGTTCTGGGGAACTGTCCATCTGGCTTTAGCGAGGGGAGACAGGTCCTATCTGACAGCGCAGAGAGAGAGATGCAGCCATTGGTAACAATCAGGTCTCATGCATACATATTCGTGAATTGGGCTCAATTCCACAGAGACCCAAATCGGGGGAAAGAAATGTCTGATTGTTGTCTGCAAGTGGTTCTATATGACTTTCTGCCACTAGATGTCAGAATACAGCACCAGCATCTCAGATTAAGATAAATGCTATTGGGCCACGCACGCAGGCACATGCGTTAATATGCACATGCATTTTGCTAACACATTCACATTTAACACAGGCAAGTTAGCTTCAAGCCAAACATTTTATTAAAATAGAGTGAGCTGGCGGTTATTTACCAATCTTAAATATCTCTCTCTCTGTGTAAAAGACAAAACTGTCACTGGGTTGTGTGTGACACGTCACTTCAGACCCATTGCACGCTAACTATTTTCGCTAGCGCCAGGGTGCTACCAAGCACGGGCACCTACCGCTAACACTACACGGAAGACAACAGAGCACAGATCCCTTGGCCGTGGCCACGGGCGAGGCTGGCAGGAGACGAGCATCGTTACGACTGCTTGTCATCCCCCGGCTATTTCCGCCAGTATTTAAAAAAAACGCGCTCCACAAACAGTGCCACGAATGCGCACACACGCGCGCGCACACATCCACCCCATCTTCCCATCCCCCCGGTACTGCCAGATGCCATTTGGAAATCAGAGCCGACACGCGGACCGCTCAATCTATCTTCGAACGGGTTCGAGGGGAGCTGCCGGCATGCATCAAATCAGCCCACCGCCCCCCGATCCATCAACCAACCGCCCTTCGCTCAGCGAATGCATTGGAGAGAGAGAGAGAGAGAGAGAGAGAGAGAGACAGAGACAGAGAGAGAGAGAGAGAGTGTCCCCGCTTTCCCTTTCCTGCTCGTGAGTTAACGTGCGGCAATTTAACTCTGATCGCTTCCCATTTACCGGCTGTGCTGAAAACAAGTTACGGGTGGGAGAGAATAAGTGATGGTACACCCACACACACACACGCACACGCACACACACAGACACACAGTGGCCCTCGCACCAGCAGATACAGAGGTCATGAGCCAGGAGAGTATTTGTCATTGTTATTATGACTGGGCCTGAAATATACCCAACGCTAGTGGCACTGAACTCTGCAGCCGCCGGTCACCATAGCATGGAATAAGTGCATTTGTGCGTGTGTGTGCGTGCGCGTGCGTGCGTGCAGTTGAAGCATCCAGTTTACACAACAACTTATCTCTGCAACTTCTCGCACAAATGGGAATTACCAGGCTATTTCTACACAGTGTTTACCGTCAACCATGACACCCCCCCCCCCAAACCCTTCATAAGAATCTTCATAAGAATCTCACACTCACACGCATGCGCATAAAACAACGCGGTGTTGTCGCGCAGGTCAAACGCGTGAACCCTATTAAAGGCTGTGCTTCCTGGCAGCCAGGGTAAATAACGCGAATTGCAGAGAGTGTTTTACTCCCGAAAAAGGGTCTCACCATTCTATTTGTGAACTTGCCAATGCACGGACCCCATGCTATGCACTCTGATGCTTTAGATAGATTATGGCCGAGGGCCGCTCTGTGATGTCGGAAGGCCTTTCATGTATTTTTCTTCCTCTACGAAACCGATTGATTCGAGAATGAGAGAGCGGGTGTCTTGGAGGGATTTATACCGGTGAAACAGATTCAAGAAGCACGCTCTGTTGGAGTTAAGCCAAACAAGGCGCTCACCCATTATTACCGTTAGTTCAAATATTTATAATATACAGTTTGATATTAGTCTCCATAGAATAGATATTGGACAGCGGGATAATGTATCTGAAGTCTAGACTATTCACTAGCCATTCGACAAGGCTAATTCGTTTATTAATCCATAATAGCATCTGAAATTTCTTATCAGAGGATTAGCTTGAATTACCTAGCGCTGCGCGCGTCACATCAGTGAGCCATGCAGCGCTCTCCATCAAGGCTTTGCAATGATTCGCAAGCTAACAATACCGGCTAAATATAAGACTCGTTCAGCCGTGCTTTTAATCTCTTCAATAGCAATAGGATGATTTGTTTGCATACAGTACATTAAATGGAGACTTCCCTTAAAAAAAATTAATTATATTATGGTACAGAAGAACATGAAACAACCAAACATTGATTGCGAAATGTGTTTAAATGTCACAATAAGACATTTAATAAACAATAGGTGCAGTATAATGTTTTTATGTGTGTTTGTATGCTGTATTAAAGTATCTTTCATCTCGACATTAGCGTAAAGTTAAAGGAAGATACAGTATATGATTACAGGGACTGTACAAACCACTTATTATTATAATATCCTTGTTGCACTTTATAGCCAGACCACCTTATATGGATACTTCACACACACACACGTGGTTACTTATAAACAGCGCTGATTGATACTGGTAGTGCCCAGAGAATTAGCTGGCTGTTTGTGCTGAAAGGATAAGTGACATTTGAGAATCAACTTAAATAAGATATTAGCCCCCAACACATGCTTGGTTTTGACCACAGTGGAGCACATGTGGGTGAACTCTGAAGTCAACTTTGCCTTGTTGGGAATATCCTTGGTTTAGCGGTGCGCGTGTAAGCAGTTAGCTTAGTAAGGTCCAGAACTACAGTATCTCCTCAGCGAACACTTTGTTATCATGAGGGACACATAAGCGATCTCTCTAGAAAAGAAACACGCTCATGTTTAATAAGACACTGACAATACTGGACTGAATCATATTAATTTTGGGAATAATAACAAAACGTCTGTTTTCTAACAAAACGTCCGTTTTCTAAGAATTTACAGCAAAGACTGTAGCCTTGACGGAAAAGCATTTGCATGTAGTTGCCTGCCATGTCCATTGCACGCTTTATGTACATCAAACGTGAAAGAGAGAGATGGACACATTTGGTAGAGTATGGTCCAGATATTAAAGATTAATCCAGGCCAGGGCATCTGAGGCTAGATATACATGTATTTAGATAGAGCATGGTCATCATAATTCCAAAGCCTCAAGGCTCAGCACTACAATACGTGCCTTGTGCTACACCTGCAGGGAAGCAAATCAAACTCTCAGCCGTCAATTAATAATTTATTTGTTTGTTATCGACTCCTTTTTTTCGATTGTGTTCCCCTCTCAGCTCATTAGACCCGCTTGGCTTGCTGGAATAATTGGTCAATAGGGGTAATAGATGGCCACGGAGGAGGTCCTGTATTCCCCCCATAAAGGAGAACCACATTCATTATCCCCGACTCTCTTATACGTTGTTGTTGGGTTTTTTTTTTTTCCTTCTTTGTTTTTTTTTTATAAATCCAATATTAATCCTTCCTGGAGAGTAAGCTTTTGTCAAGCCGACCGGGACATCGTGAATACAATCCAATAGCAATTCCTTAGTGGAAGAGAGATGTTCTATTTTAAACAAAAGAACAATGCAACTTTATCGGGATAGTCTCAAGGTTTTAAAGGTGACCTTGGAGGACGCAACGACCCCCTCCGCTGACCTCCGATCCGCAAGGCCAATCTATACCTTTTGAATGAACGAGAGGTGATTGAGGGGAAGGGGGGCAGGGAAGTGTCAATGTTATTGGCTGAAGGGAGATTCTGCTGGAACAACAGCGTTACATGGGAACGGCAAGTCAACGCAGGCAGAGCAGGGACCTTGAAGATCCCCTGCTTTGTTCCCAAAGACCTCCAGAGCCCCACACAAGGAGAGAGGAGCAGACACACACTGTGTGCCGTGCAGCGCCTCGGAAAACAAACGCTTCTGTGACACTGTGGCGCGTTCATCTCCTAAGACTGTACCGGTGAGGAAGCAGAGGTGTGTGCCAGCACACGCACAAGCACACGCACGCACAGATGTCAGAGACAAGTACTCACTGTTCTGTCCAATCTATAAATTCCCACCACTGAGGGCTGAATGCACCTGCCCAAGTCCTCTATGCTGTCATCCATCATGTCCAGACGAAGACCCTCCCCCAACCTCGTCCTCCAAACACAACCCCCGGGACCTTGTGTGTGTGTGTGTGTGTGTGTGTGTGTGTGTGTGTGTGTGTGTTTGGGTGGGGGGGGGGGGGGGGGGGGGGTAGTATTGTAGTATGGTTACACACACACACACAATATCGGCCATTAAAATAGAATAAATACACACAAGTATGGCTACACACACGCACACACAATATTGCACATTAAAATACAGTAAATACACACATGTATGGCTACACACACGCACACACACACACACACACAATATCGCACATTAAAATACAGTAAATACACACATGTATGGCTACACACACACACACACACTGCAATGAGGGGTGGTGATTAGGGTAAGCCCTTGTTGGGATGATGGTTGGGTGAAAAGTAAACACTGAGCTCTTAGTGTCTACCCAAACCTACATACATACAGCACAACACACTTTGCAACTGAAACATGGCCACTTCTATAACTGCGGTGCGTCTCCCTTTCCTTCACAATGAATTCAGCTGTTGTTTGAATTATTCACAGTTGCCAAAGCCTTTTGACATAACAGCGCCCGGAGTTTAGCAGTTACTAAACATCTCCCATATTATCTTGTTTGTTTAACGCGGCTCCTCCTCATTCAGAACAAAATCTGAATCACGGTTTAATTTAATTCACCAGCCCACAACTGTTCTCTGTAGGCTTGTTTGTAGTCGCTAACATTGTATCTGAGCACTTCTCCACTTCTCTTTTCTATCTTTGATCTTAACGTAGAGTTCTCTCTCTCTCTCTCTCTCTCTCTTCCCCCCCCCCCCCCTTTTTTTTTTGCTGACTCACCTCAGCCTATCTGGGCCTCACAACAGCCAGCCGGCACAGACAGGGCAGCTTTGATGACAAGCTGATATGCGAGGGCCCCTCGGTGCGCCCGCTATTTCCAGCGGCGCGGCTGTCTGCTGGCCAAGTCCTGACAGCTGAGGGGTTAACCGGTGGGCGCGCTATAGCGCTGCTAAACCCACCGTCGTTCATTGACGGAGGTGATGCTATAGGGGAGCCAGAGCTGCGCCACAGATCGATGTCTGACTTACAGGACCTGGCGGGCGGCTACAGGGAAGGTGATGGGGATGAGTGTGTTTTAGTGTCACTCTCGCAAGCGCGCACACACACACTAAGATGAGAAAGCTAGGGGTTGTAAAATGATTTTCAAATAAACTGCATTAAATAATGTATTTATGTTATAATTAATACATCTATGTTGTATTGTTTTTATTACCTTTAATAATATACACATACATTATCCTCGCTGGTGATCATTGTTATTAGATTATTTAGTTATGTTATTTATAAAAAAAAAAAAGATGCACAGCCCCTGAGAATGTTTGTGTGCGCTTGTGTGTGGGCCACATACATGTACAGTAGGAGATACATTATAAACATGTTTGTGTGGGAATATATAGTGCGCATGTGGGAGATTCAGTATAAACATGCGTGATCTGCATTTGTGCGCCTGCATTCCCCTCTCAGCTATGATGAGTGGTGTCATTTCAACCGGTCTTGAGAGAGGAACGCGCTGAATGTGGCATCACTTTTTAAGCCCCCCCCCCCCCCCCCCCCCCCC
>JAOEGT010072344.1:0-15977 GCA_025447795.1 Speoplatyrhinus poulsoni
ATAGGCCTGCGGGAGGGATATATAAAATTACCGTTGCACCAAAATTTCGCCCCATCCCCCATGTTTTTCACCGGCCGCCACTGCTTGTAGTCAAGAACGCACATACTGTACATGCTTCAACTGCCCTCTACTCTGGCTTCTGTGGTGTATCCAGCGTAACCCATAAACCACGCCCCTATGCTGGGTACGTAGTGACAACAACCAAGATTAAACAACCACTAGAAAATACCAAATATACTCTAATAATGATGCTACTATCAAATTATAGGTTAACACGAACATAACTTATAAACCTTTATAACAACAGCAGTTGGAACAGTTTTAGTGCGCTACAGCACCGACATCTTGTGTATCTGTACAGATGAAACATATATATATCAGTAAAACACAAATGATCACGTTGTTGTTGTTAATCCTTGTAAAGTCGCTCAATCCATTGCCCAACCTTGTTTTGTAAACTGCCGTTCAGTCCACTGCCATTCACGTTCATTGAAATAAATTGTTTTGTTATGATGTTATTTTAAAGAAAGCAAAGTACTTCTAACACGCCGGAGGGTTTTGGAGTCCAGAGGATTAAAACTACATTTGCCTGATCTAATGTGACTTCCGGTATAAACAGAGATATTTGTGTGGCTAAACAAATACAGATTCAGATAATGACATCTCTGCACACACATATTTCTTAAGCAAGATGCTTCACACTTAATATTTCTAGCTATTTTGTATCACCTTTTATTACTGTAGGTTAATGTAACTTTTTCAAGACTGGCATCTCAGAAAGCCTCCACCCAAGCCCTGGAGGCATGGCTGTAACTATACTTGCAGTGCCAAACTTGTCACCACAGCACAGTTTTGACAATTTTCCACTGAAGAAGGAGACTCTTCTTTATTTTGTTGTTTATTGTTTATAAACCATGTGTACTCCTTGATAATAAAGGGCATTTCCACACAATACAACATAACACTAATGCCTATTTTTGCTTGCCATAGAGCGTTATTTTGTAGATAAAAATAAATAAATAAATAATAGATACAGTATATATTATTACACTATTATCTTTAAATCAGGCAATGTTAGAGGACTGCTATGCTCGTATGAATTCATATGATTAACATTACAAACTCTGGCCCAGCATCAGCATAGAACTTCATATCGCCCATGCATATCTATAAACCGCTTTGGACGTAAGGTCAGCTCTGGGCAATTATGTAGTTATTTCTGCTTGGTCAAGCAATTTGGATTTTAATCTCATGGCTGTTATCTCAAAATCCACTTTGTAAAGTATGCACCCAGTCAACGGAACGCTTATTCCCGCCCCCGCCTGCAAAACCATATTCTTATGGAGAAAATATCAGTCTGGCCTCACACACAATAGAGATCAGGAAGGGAAGGAATGAGAATATTCAGATACCAGCACATGTATAATAATAACATTAAAATAAACAACAGCAAAAAGAAATAACATAAAAAACACATGGATAAATGCATGGCACCCAATGTCAGAGTTTCATCACTCAACACTTGTCTTATCATCCACGTCTCATTAAAGAGCACTTTAGAGATGGGCTAAATCACCGCTGCTTAGAATGGGAGAACAATTAGTGTCAGAAACAATCATTCTCATCCTACCCTGACTTTCAGAAGAACCATTAACTCACATTGCTTTACATTCTGCAGATGATTGAGGGGAAACTAGAGCTGTAAACACTGTCGGGTAAGCAAAAGGAACATGCCAACAAGAACAAGATGGACCCTCTGTTGAAGATATTTTACCCATCTGCTGTTTTTCAGTCACTAAGGAAAGGATACATGTGTGTGTGTGTGCCTGTTCCTCATCTGACAGCTTCAGCATAGAATAGCTGCATAGATTGCTGAGAACACTTCAAGGATATTATGTATATGTGTTGTAAACATGCCCTTGCAATGCCAAAAAAAAACGATTTGATTTTGGTGTTAAGAAAAAGCTTTTTTTATTGTCATACTACAGTAAATGAGGAAATAGTGAAACAAATGAAGGATAGAATTTGATTATTTCAGTTTCAAGACCTGCCTCAAGACCCATCTGTTCAGACTTGTCTTCCCACAGAACGATGTGTCCTGAATAATGCCACTCCTCTATGCTGCCTGAGGTTTATTTTTTTTTTTTTTTATTTATGTTTGCTTTCTTGTACAGTATCCTTGGGCACTTTCAAATTGTATCTATTATTATTATTATTATTATTATTATTATTATTCATAGTAGTAGTAGTATTACCATTATAATGTAACAGAAAACATCTATGACAATTGTTACCTAGTGCAGAACTATATTGACAATGATATTCATTACAAGGTTATAACACATTTGCACATTACACATTTTTTCACAGATAAAGCTTGACATAGCATAGCAGTGTAATGGCATATCAAGTGACTTTGATTTGCTAAATCAAATCATAGTCATTTCTTCCAGAGTTTACTAACCCTCAAGAGTCTACTATGAAATTAATAGGTTTAATTCTTCGTCATTTCAAGAATGATGACACCTACAAGAGATTGCATGGATTGAACCAGCGGCGTGGCATGGGTAATATTTTTGAGGAAACAAAGTAAGACAATAATGATAAAGTCTGAATATGTGTCAAAACTGCCCATTGCTTGTTTATTTATATTTCCAAAGCAGTTTTTCAATTAATCCAAGTTGTGAGTATCTTCACATGTCCATTGTGCCTGCTCACTGTCTTCATGGGGAAGGACAGTGCCGTAGGATGCTGTCTTCCTCTGGATAGTCTTGACTAATCACAGTTTGACACGCAACCTGGCGCTAGCCTGATTTGATTGGTTAATCTTTAAAAAAAATTCACTAAGGCATGTAAACTTGCAGATTAACTTCAGTAGGAGTGCTATATTGTGTTTCACCACACATTCACCATACATTTTGAATGGCACTGTTTTACTCATTGTAGGATAGGTAGGCTACCATGAGAAATGAAGAAGAGAGATCACACTAATGTTGTGCTGTTGCTGCAATGAAACAACACATAATTACCAAAACTTTTAAACAAAATTATATGATAAAAATGGCGACTACAGTCTAAAACATTTTTTTAAATGGAGAACACACCACTGGATGGAACACCCCTCCAAGATGACCATTTGGCATGTCATATTAGGGATAGACCCCTCTCCCAGTATATTTTATCACTCTATTCTCTGGTTTTCCACGTTGAGCCTAGTGTATAATATATACTGTTGTCAAGCTTGTCAAAAACTTTCAAACTCATAGCTGGGAGCTCACCAGGTATTACCAGCCTTGGCAACGCTTGCAAGTTTACTGCGGTTGAAACGCAGCAATCCCACATTTGAGAATACACTCCTACAGTACTGCATAGCAGACACATAAACTGCTTCAAAGAAACATATACTGCCCCCTTGAGAAATGTACTGATAGTAGCAAACCAGCAAGACATTTGAGCACACAAGCAGAAACTAAATACACAGTAAGAAAATAAACTCACATCACCTGTGCCTGCTAAAATCCCTTGGGGGGAGGTGTACAGTATGTTTGCGTAGCAGACAGGCAGTTGGATCATTTGTATCGCTTTATACTACTCTATGAAGCCTCAAAACCTAGACATCCCTTTTTCTTGTCATCCATTTTCCCATGGTACTGCATAACATTCTGAATCTGGCTTTCACAATGTGCTTTGGAATATGGCTTTGAAGAGGCCTTTGGATCTGTATTGACTTGTATAACAGTCAAATGGGCCAGTACACAGTTTGTCGCATTATACGGTCATAAGCAGGGCCAGACGTGGATTGGAGGCTGATCACACATGCAGCAATAGAGTGCCGAAGTCACTTCGCCGTTATGGGAGCTTAGTTTGGAAAGAATATGTATGGTAGTCAATGGCAATAATAACATGACACGAAGTACACATATGATGTTTGACTATTCAAAATATAATTGTTCAAGTCAAGAACGTGGCAGTTTGTTGTGAAACTGTAATATTTAGTTTTGTGTGTAACCGCTCAGTGAACTACAGCTTTTGTCTTGCACAACACACATCAAAACAATGCTATTCGGCTTGTGGCGCGAAAACGTCATGACACTTACACAACACGGAGTTTGTAGTCTTACTAATTACATATTTTCACAGGCTTATACTTCAACAAATGCATGACAAACTTTCTTGACTCACGTGTCACAAAGCAAACGGGATCTAAAAATAATGTTATTCTCGCCCTTGACTACCATACATGTTTTTTCCAAACTAAGGTCCCATAACGCGAAAGTGACTTTGGCTCTCTATTCCCTTAAATGCTGCCTGACGTCTTACAGTAACATCTGAAGCTGGATGTTGTATGTGATTCTACAGAAAGTCAGTTGGACAGGGCACATGCGGTTCATGCTCATTCAAATGCACAGCCGTAAGCAGAGTGGTTTCTTTCAGCACTGTGCGGTTGTGCGGCAGGGCAGAGATGGATTGATAGAATTTACTACAAAAGGTATGTTTGATTTAGGCCAACTAAGCAGCGAAACCGAAAATGGCATATGAGCGCGTGCACGGGTCATGTTTAGTAAGTGCAGTGTGTGCATTCAGTGTGTATGTGCACACGTGAATACCTTTGTGTAGTTCTCTGCCCATATTGTTCCGTCTACTCTAGTGTGTGTGTGTGTGTGTGTATGCGATAGTGACATATTGTAGAGTAATCTAATGCACAAATGCTCACTATACCCTGAATGTAAGCTAAAAAGGTTTTATCAAGGATTTTGTTTTGTTTTATTTTGAAAAGTAATCAATTATTTCTAAGGTTTTTCTGTGAGTTCTCTGAGCTATTCTTAAAAAAGCACTTCAAATGAAAAATGGCTAACACAGCAGATGATGAATCTTTTGGTCATCTAATTAACCCACCAACACATGGCCTTACTATAGATACTCAGAGTTGGTCTCTAAGGAAACAAAGCTGCATAGTGTAAAATGCACAGGGGAACCCTCAGGGCCATCGAGGTATTCAGTGAACATAATATATATTTTATTGATTTATAAACTAAACAATAAAATATTTTTTATTCTGAGTTACAGTGTAACTTTAGTAAGCAGCAGACTGTTGTTTTTTAAACGCTACATTACATGAAAGCAATAGGGTGTAAAATAAACCAATCACATGCTTTCTTGTGATAGTTGCCAGGCAGGCTGAACTGTGGCATGGTGCGGGCCCGTCAATTAGCAAACTGATTACTCCATGCCAGTATCTTCCAAGGTCAAGTGAATGTGGGTGTGTTTGATTAATTCGACTAATTCAGAATACCCCAATTGTGAGTTATGCTGCTATGTTGTGACTTGATTGTGACTAACAGGCTGAGATTTACCGCCAAACAAATTGTTGTAGGCTACTGTATGGTAGCTTACATATCGGTACAGTAGGACTTGACGGAGCAATATTATTAGGTTATAGAGAATAAATATTAAAAATATCAGTGGACTAAATATACAATTTTATACCAATATTTTTGTGTGAAATGGAGATATAGCGTGATGAGGACCTGGCGCCAATTTAATTTCGAGAATTCCTTTTCAGCCGACCAACACCAGCTAGTTACAACAGCTAGGCTAGTTTAATAGTTGTTCCGGGCCGGGTAGTACTGCTGGAGTGGGATGGCTATAGCCTACTTTTCAACTTTGATAAACTTGTTTTGGTCAGTAGACTATGCAGTCTTACGTTACATAACTGTTTCTTGAAAGCAGCTGTAAAACACCTGCACATATACCTTGGCTGCATGCATGCGTCACAAAGACGACATTGGGCTGCCACGATAAGAGCAGCGCAGCGAGTGAAATTAATCTTGTTTTCAACATTGCATTATAAAGGAAGTGTTTTTGGACATTTTAGAGCATTGTGTTGACTGACGTTGACTGACTCTTTTCAAACTTGTTTGTTCCCAAATGGTTTGTGCACTCTTCTGTCTACATTGAGATGTGTCAATCTAAAGAGAAGGATATGAAATAGTTTCAGAAATTGCAGAGACAACGGTCAAGCTCTAAAGCTATGGACAAGGATACGGTTAAGCCCAGCGCCTATTAGGTGTCGGAGACCCAGAGGCATGCATCGATTACGCACCCATCCAGTATACGTGCTGTGTTCTTATTCAGGTGTGAGAGGTAAGGACCACCCACACGAGACTACTGGTTCTTAGACGTTAGCTAATAATGTAAGATGCTTTGTCCGTTTGGTAAGATTGCTTGTTGGATGTGGAAGCAACAGACAAGTTTGTTTTGTGTGTTTGTGGAAACCTAAGTCAGATCTAGCTTTTTGATTACAGTGTTTACAATATTTTGTCCTGTCATTGAGAAACTGATTATTTAACCTCCAAACAATGTTGGATAGATAAATAAAATTGCTCTTACCATGAATACACATTTGTCATGAATGTGCTTTGTTTGAATGCAGTTAAACCTGTGTAGGTTTTCACGTAGCTGATCTGCCTGTAAATTGCCACACAGCCTGACATTACCAATCACATCTGCTCAAAAAGCCTAGTGATCCTAAATTGCCACACCAGTGGTATTCCCATACACAGTATTTCAATATAGTTACGAGTTACGACTGGTGGAAGTCCTTCTCTCTGTTGTTACAGCCAAGGATGAAGAACTGATGTGTTCATAAACACCGTCTGTCTGTTACCACAGAGTGGTTCTTTGTGTCTGCACTCGGCAGGCGTCTCTTCTGCGCTGTTTATCTCTGGCCCTCTTTTAGTGTTCACACACACACACACACACACACACACACACCAGAGAAACCACTTGCAAGCGTGCATGTAAGTGCATGTGCATGTATCTAAGTGGTCCATGCACGTGCACGCACACGCACACCCGCATAATCAAATACAAACAAACTCACACAAATAGACAGAACCCTGCAAGTCAACACACACAAATCCAAAAATCAAAACAATGCAACACACACACACACACATAACGGCACATCACACATTCTCCAGTCCCCAGTGAATGAGTTGTCACAATCCGTTCCTGGTCGTGTGCAGGGGAGGACATTCCGTTCCCTGCATCTTAATCACCTCATTCGCCCACTAGCACTGTGCCCACACTCGAGCCAACTACCAGCCCCTTCCTGCCTCTGCACCCTCTCCTCAACCTCCCACAGGAGAGGGCTGAGCCCTGGGTCCAACAGCCTATAATCAGATAGCTAGTCATTATGACGCCAGAAACACTATGCCCAGAACCAAGACTAAGCCTCGCTTGATCCCTTGTCTGGTCGGTCGAGTCAACGCGCATGCTTTTTGACATTGATAGGCAGCAGTTCCCTTTTATTTCTTTTGACGTTTTGACTCCTGCCGGCATTAGTAGCACTACAGCCGCAGACGGAGATTAAGTCGCGTAGAGGTAATGATATACTCGGCGATGGAAACCATCAATCACGGGAGATTTTACATGTGACGTAGGGATTAGTGGGGTGAAGCAGATGATCAACGCTTCAGCTGTATCTTGTTGTTTTTATTTTACTTTTGACCCTGTTTAGGACATCCTTATCTGCATTTCACACAAGCCTAACAGTAATAAACGAGCCACAGAATTGTAGAAGTGTATCCACAATGTTTAACACCTACATGTGCCCATTAATTACATTGTAAATGCATGTTAAGCTGAACAATATTTTACAGCACGTTGTTCTAGTTGTATAGCTTATATAGTGTGTTTATGTGTGGTCAGGTGGGTTGTCAGAAGGGACACATTTGGCAAACATAATTTATCATAATTTATCCAAGAGTTAAACAAGGCAGTGAAGTTTGGCCTCAGGTGGAACATCATTTCAGGACTGTAATCATCTCTGACCTATCCTCCCACACCCAGTCAGTTAAGGTACATAAAAACAAACACCAAATAACACAGAACGATTGGCTTATAGGGAGGAAAGGCCCATTCAAAATGAAGTGATGTGGAAAGTTTAAAGCTCAGCTTAGCCTGGTTTACAGATCTACAGTATACGACAAGATGAACACGGGCATATGATGGAACAGGAAGCCATTTTGATCCATACTGATACAGCCTTCCATTTTACAGCTGGTGGAACGGGGCTTTAAAGTAATTTGGTGGCAGCCAGGCAGCATGGTGGTCAGGCAGTGGGACAGAAAGCAGTGCGCCACTTAGGTCCTGTCAGTAATGTTCCTTACAAATTCAGCCCTCTCCTCTCTCACAATGGCCGGGCTATAGGCCACTCTCTCTATCTCTCTCGCAAACACACACACACACACAGTACACATACACATCGCCGTACAGGTTGCTACAGGGGAAGATTGAAGTGGCAGGAGGTTTGTGACAGATAGAGACGTGACAAGTAGTGTGTGTGTGTGTGTTGGAGGGGTGTTCAAGACAGTTAAAGGAGAGCTCAAACGTGCGCAGTGCATTTTCTGTATGCGCACATCGACTGTAGTCTAAACCTGCATGAGTGTTTTGCCCCAGGTTTGACAATGACTTGAGTTGCACAGCATAATCGTGCTTGGATTCAAAGCAGCTGATCGGTAAGGTGCGCACTCACGTGCACGTGCACAGGACCCCCTGGAGTCTCCATGCATACGCGGTGCAGGCACCCTGCATGCAATAGAGTGGACCATGAAGGAAAAGTTGGCAAATATGAAAGAAAGCACATAAGACAGATGGGGAAGCTTTTCAATAGCACTCCCACCCACCAGGTAGTCATAGCTCTATTCTATCTCTGTCATGCCTGTTGGACTGACTGAGTCAACAACGCACAAAGAGCTACCATTCCTTGAGCCACTACATCAACCAAGAGACATTCTCTGAGCCAGTCGAGCATCTCCGCCAAGAAAAAACAACAACCACAAACCGAAACGGAAAAACCCCCAAACACAAACACTTGAGAAAAGAGTCACTTTTCAACCCTGGGTATGACACACAGTACGTGCCCGTGGATGAGTGGGCATGGTTTATTGCTGTCTGTATGAGGAGGGAGTGGGAAGTATGGTTCAATACATGATTACTTGTGTTTCCTATAAAGGAAGGCGGGAGCAGAACAGGAGGACAATGGAGAACACACACACACACACACACACACACACACACACACACTGGGCCCTGCTGCTGTTACCACAAAGTCATCTTGACTTACTTGGTGAATAAAACACGTCAGACACGGTCAATGTCACGCTCATTCTATGTTGTCTTGATTACATGTTACCGCACCATACCCCATGGTGAGCTTGTACTGAACATACAACATAACTGGGCAGGCAATGGACATGGACTCCACCTTCCCATGCAAAATGCATACGATGTCGTGCTGAAGAAAGTGAGCAGTGCAGCAGGTGACACACATGGAACACAGTTCCCTTGGTTGTAGTGCGTGTGAGCGATTGTTGGTCACATAACAGATGGTTTTGACAAGAGCGGTTGTTGTTTTGTGATGGGAAAATGTGTGGGGGCAGTTATCATTAGGAGCATTGTACACAACCGTGTGGTTACAGATATTTCTAGGTTTGATACCACAATAACCAATGTCTCCTCCATTTCGTCCTGCCTCGCTAAGAAAACGTCCAATTGCATCCCTGTGGGGTACTACACATCCTTGCTGTTGGTTGAGGCTGCAAATGCAGCGTACAAAGTTCTCCTGTGTTGCACTCTGGACGAAGGGAATACAGTATGCAATTTTGCTTCGCCACAGGAAACAAAGGTTTTATTAGCTCCTTCGCTCACATACTGTAGAATGGTCCTCGAAGTGAACGGACGCGCATATTGGCTTCTGTCAATTTCGCGCATGTGTGACCGTACTGTTGCTGTTGCTGCAAAGAATCACGAGCAGGTTGGGAGAATTCACACAGCATAGGTGAGAATGCGACACGGACATTCTCCATTTGGACAAAACTATTGTTGTCAGCTGTGACTGTCAAAACTACCCCAAGAGGCTTGACACTACTTTTGGAGACAGAAGGACCTGATTTCATCTACAGTAGATCATCTTTTTCTAATGTCACTATGTAGAGTTATAAGGTCAAGATGTCAGTGTTTCAGTTTGATCTGTCATTGCCTTGACTTCTGGTCACAGAACATATTAACTTACTGTATGTGAGTAATTTAGATTAATTAGATGAATTAACCACAAAGCTTGTAATTAATTAGATAATTGTATTCAATCGCTTGACAGCCCTAATTATATACTGTGTAAAAAAATAAAAAATAAAGGGCATAACTGTGGCCCAGTGGATGGCACGGTGACCTCACAGCAAGAAGGTCCCGGGTTCGTATCCTGGTTGTCTCGGCCTCTGTGTGCATGTTCTCCCTGTGTCCACGTGGGTTTCCTCCAAGTTCTCTGGTTTTCCCCACTATGACACCAACATGTTAGGTTCACTCTCCAGTCAGTGTCATGTGACCAGTGCCACTGGCCTCCAACCAGGAGTTGGTCCCCGGGCGCTACACAGCGGCTGCCCACTTCTCCATTGAGGGATGGGTTAAATGCAGAGGATGAATTTCGCTACACGTATGTGACAATAAAATCATATTTACATATTTTAATTAAAAAACAGGAGAAAAAAAGGTTGAAAGTTATACAGGTAATAATGATAATGTTATCTACAATGAAAAAGAGTAAACAATGGCAGTGACTGATGGCATGTTGCGTACCAAATGGTGGAAGCAGCAAAGGTGTAATAAATTTGCTATATTTTTGTTTACACACAACGGCGTTATAATATCAATCTGAAAAAATTTCAATACCACCGTCTTTATTTTCGTCAAGTCAACTTTGGCATCAAGAGACGCCAGAGTTTTAGAACGATGCCATAGTTTAGAACGCTGTTCTATTTCTTGAGCGTCAAGCCATAAACATTAATTAAATATCTGCAGATATTTGCGCTCCTTCATCAATTAGTCTTTACGATTTGAACGTTGCATTCCTTGAAGCGGCGCCTAACGCCTCCACCAGTGGGCGGTGGCCTTTAGAGTTGGTTCATTATATTCTAATGGCAGGGATGTGCTTTGTTTCCTGCACTTGAAGGATAGCACTTGGCAACAATGTCTAAGCCTTAAAATATATTGAAATGCCATTATTTTTAATTCCCCCCGTGTTCATCCAGAATTCCAGGAAGATGGGAAGAAGATTAAACTTTAAAGGACAGACTCAAGCTGTGACACACTTTTGGAGCACATTGTGCTCTACACTTAATTTTATTGTATTCTTTCAATTCAACTTTATTTTACCACCATGGAGTATGTGTTTCTGTTGATTGTGTCTCTGCACAATGCTATGACCAATCATTTAGGTGTCCATGTATTTGATCAATAACTCTATACAACAACTATACTGTATGTCACGCAGTAATCTTAGGACCAGACTAACCTGCGAAAAGAGCATATGTTCAAGTGTGAAGTGTTACAATCACACCAGAAACAATGGGCAGTGCCACCTGTTATAATAAAGAGGACATGACTTTGGCCCTGAAGCCCACATTCTACTGGCACTGGGGTTGTTTGTCTACTTGACATACAGTACAGTATGAGCATACGGTATCAATCAGATTAATTTTTTCTGCTAGTGATACTTTGGTATTCTACATAATAGGTTAGGTAGTGAGCTGACCAACTATGCCATCCTGTCAGGACCCCCACTAGAAGCCTCTGATCTATCAAGTAATGACATACATGTCCAGTCAATAATGGCCTCATTGAGGCACATGCAACTTCAAGCACATTATTTTCTGTGTCTATGTAACCGAGATTGGTGAAGGTCGAAAAAAATTCAATCATGTCTAATCTTTTCCACATTAGCTGTCAGTAAACACTGCGCAGGTCTTCAAGTAGCTTGTCATTTTTTTCAATCTTTACTGGGACAGTTCCAAGATATGAAATATAATCTGGGTGCCATGTGGTGCAGTAGTACATACTGGGATGCAAGCCTAGGAGTGGGCTGCTTCAATTCCATAGCAATAAACTCCCATATCCTCTTTATTACTTGCCATAAGACTCTAATGTCCATGAATGTGTTCAATTTCATTAGGATTAATCCATGCGCAAAGACAGGTGCAGTGACTGGTGTTTTGCCTTCAGACCTTCCTTGGTTCCTGGCCTAAACAAAGACATGATGCTAATGAATTGTAGCCCGGAGTTTCGGAGGCCCAAGCCTATCACATGGGGTCAATACAGCGGTGATGTCTCGGTGATGGCCATGCCTGTTCAGTAATAAGATAGACATAGCTACAGCTGTAATTGGCTGGCGCAGCCAAGCGACAAGGGCAGGCCGGCCGGAATCGCTGACCGTGGAAAATTCAGAGAGGACGGTGGAAAATTGATCACGGAAAACCCTCTCCATCAGGCTCCTCGACTTATTATAACCAGCCAGGTTTACGGAATGACAGGCGGGCTAATTGGAAGGAAAGACGTATAATTGCAGAGGCCCTTTCTCTCTCGCAGCCACGGCTTTTAAATCTTAGCCATTTTCGAGCAAGGGGCGGCTTCTGAGAAGTAAAAGAACGGTAGAAGGACGACGGGGAGGAAGCATCATTTGCAGGAGCGTTAATTTATCCTCCTTATCCAATATTCTCCCTGACAGCAGTACAGACTGGATGCCACCCGAAGCGCCAGCCATGACGTGGGATGTGTCTCGGGGGCAGCGGGCACGTCCTCCACAGTGGCTGCAGTGTAGTTTGCACAGGTGTTGATGGAGTGAGCACAGTTTCCAGGGCAAAGGTAGTGAATGAAGACGCAAGCGTCACCACTCGGCGGGACTCTGCCGGGAGGACAGTATTGACAGTCACAGCTGCGTGGCGTTTAGCCTAATTGGCACAGTGATTTCCATATAAACAAGCAACACATTGTTACAAACGTTGTATGTTAAGTGGAAGAGCAGAACGTTAAAAAAAGGAGGATCATCAACCTAAATGCCTGTTGTATTCTCAGTGGGCTGGGGTGGTGGAGGTGGGGAGAGGGGGGGGGGGGTGGCCCAAACAGAGCAGAGAGGTGGATGGGAGAAGAACTGCAGGAAAGCAGGGGGGGATAATGGAGAGGCCAAAGGGAGTAGGGATGAATGGAAGAGACGTGGAGCGAAGGAGCTTCTTTGCACTAGAGCGTTGCTCAACACCGACTTATGCTTGGACATGCATGAGCACACCTATGCGGACCTGTCCTCTACATGTTTACAAATAGCCTTGAACCTACTTCTTTCAGCTCAGCAGCTGCACAAATCACATTGAACTTCCCTCCACCTTCCTTCCCAAGTGCTTCTTTCAACAGCATTGCCAACATTCAATCCCACTACAAATATTTGGACATGCTGTCATTTGTTAGCAGCTGCAATGACAGAAATGCTCTGTTACAAGTTATTATACTATACCAATTAATGATCCACATCCCTGAGCCCCCGACCAATCATCATTCAGGGATGTATACTGTATGACCACTCATGGCAGGACTTTGTTACCTAATATAAATAAATATACCCAGGGCCACACAATGGAATGTCATTTTCACTCACCCATGTGATATCTACAGTATGTAGCATACTAGCTCTGGGCAACATTTATAGCCTGACAAGCAGATGGGCCCTCACATACTGTATTCCATTTTGCTGTTACAGACCCGGCCCAGACGTCATGACAGTGAATTCATTTTTTGAGCTCATGAAAGAAGATGCCTTAATACAGTGGTTCTCAAGAGACACTATACTGTACATATTGTTGCACTGCATGAAAAGCGAAAACAAAATTCAGACAGTAACACTTGCAAAGTATCTGACACAAAACCAATGCAGCAACAGGCAAAGCCTGGCTAATGCATGCACTGAAGTTGATGAATCCCTTCAGCTGGATTCATGGTGATTATTAAGAAGCTCTTTAATGTGCTCCATCCACTATCCGCTCAGCTAATTCCCTACACAGATCCCATGACCAGAATTAAAAAACACAAACATTCACAAATTCATCAGAGGTTCGGGCAGAAAAGGGACAGCTGCCTTATGCAGATTATATTTATAAGGCACCAAGCCCTTCTTTTTATGACTAATCACACAGAGAGCTGGTGATATACGCGGTTAACTCTACATCAGAAGACCTTGGGCTATTTTACTGTCTTGTACTGAACTTGTTGGAGATTCACATGAGCTTTGTAATGCAGCATATACAGTGCAGTACTGTATGTTAAGGCAGAGGAGGGACCTCTGTGAATATGATATGGGAGAAAAGGGTGATAGAAAAAATAACAATTTTCAAAGTGTGAACTCTGTCTTTCTTCGCACCATGTTCTATGTCGTGTTATCCCCCACACACACACACACACACACACACCCAAGATCAATGTGAGCGAGATCACAGTGACACTGTCAAAGAGAAGTTGTATTATACTATATATGGCTCAAATGAAAGCAAGGCCTGTGACACGATGCCACCCTGTGTTTGCCTCAGACGTGCAGTGCAGAGGTTGAGAGTGGCTCTGAGAGCCTGCTCTCACCTCCACATTACCTGACTGGCCTGGTGGGAAGCTACTTACCAGAATCACTCACTTTGCTTGTTTATTAGTAAGGTAGGATGCATTCAGTTTCAATTTACACTACTAGTCCACTAAGTTACTGCAGTGCAGTGCCTTATCTCCTCCTCCTTCAGTCTTCCTCCACTTATGTTCTTCAATCCAGCTTAAAACGTGGTGTCTAAGAAGCTCCTCCACTGAGGATTTTGAGGGTTTGGAAAATAACTTTCTGCTATAATTACTGGAAAAAGGCTGTTTGAGTTCTAGTATGAAACGTTTGCATGATTGTGTGTGTATGCACGTGCGTGTGTGTGTGTGAGTGTGCGTGTGTGTGTGTGTGTGTGCGTATCTCAAAGCATTAAAAGGGCAGCAGAACATGAAATGAACGGCTCTGCAAATAATTGTATATTTGCCCAACTGGGTTCTAAGAGAACAACCAAAAATATAACCAATAATTAAAAATAATTAAATATACTGCAATATGCATTTGCCAACAAATAGTATACTGTATGTACACATTTTTACCCGGAATGAAAAAAGAGTTCTCTCTCTCTGTAAATGCAACAAGCAGAGCTCTCCGCTTTAGTGGAAAGAAAATTAACTGTGTGGCACTCTCATTTGTTGGACTGTGTTCAGATCTTCGAAAAAAACAAAGGTGTTCTGGATGAATGAGGTACTTAATAAATCTCTTAGCACCTATATATTGTTGAGTGTGTGTGTGTGGGGGGGTGGGGGTGTGTGTGCACATGCCATGTGTGCGTGCATGCTTTTGTGAGAGTCAGGGTGTGCAATGATTAGACATTTTGATGGTACCGTTATAGTCTGAGAAATAATCAGTGTTGTGATTATTATGCATGCATTTCACAACGCTAGCGAAGGTGTTTGGAGCGTAAACTGTCCAAAGCTCTTTCTCCTGCATTACTACTGTTGGCCCAACTCTTAACTCACAGCTACTTCAATGAATGTACACTTGTATCTAATTCCCTACCAACTCAATGTTTCATTCATTAACTTGCCTCTATGGAATTATTTTTGAACTTTTTACCTTGGCGTGTAAAGATGGATGGTGATTGAGAAGATCAAAAGTGTTGGACCCAATTAGTTGCAACTTTCTATCTGCAAGTTTTGCATATCAGTCGTCTTGAACAATCCCATTAACATCCCAAAAGCCTTTAGCCATTTCAAAATGCTTCCACACTGACGATTTCAGACGTTTTTATTGTATCGATACAGTGTGTCAATGGTAGGTTCCTCAGCATCATTTTGCCAATGTACTCTATGGTAGCCCCCCTGACACTTTGATGGATGGCACAATCCAATTTTTTCAGTCCTGATACCGAAACAGATACCTACACTTTGGGTATTGGCCAATACAGAGTACCGATCCGATCCCAGTGTACAATTCCTCACTGTGACTGGGGAAGAGACTAAGACTCATGTTTTGTGTAAGGAACCATCAGGCTTGAACATTGCTTTCCTAACTCTGTAAAACATAATGTAACATGGGC
>JAOEGT010072355.1:0-15975 GCA_025447795.1 Speoplatyrhinus poulsoni
CTGATATTCTGATGGTGATAACCCCCCCACCCCCCCCCCCCCACCCACCCACATGCTCCCATGCCAAAGCCCCGTGTGCATGTTGTGTACTGTACAGCACACCGACTGGGAGGAAAACAGTTAGGGGTGCTTTAGGACCCTGCGAGCCAAACGAGCAAATACGCACCGGGGCTTCGTTTGTATCAGGGCTCGGCTGGAACGTAAACCCCTCTCTCACTCCGGGGAAGGATCGGATTCACAAGGCCAGCTTTCCTGTCTCCCCCTCCCCCCTACCACCACCCCCAAATGGCGGATGAGGCAGTTGCTCTTTGAGCATTAAGTTTGATCAAAGACCAATCTGTGCTGGCGAGATTATTAAAATAAGCATCTGTTTCATTGTGAGAGGCTGGGACCAAAACCCACAGCGAGAGAGAGAGCAGGAGAACAAAGAGAGAGATACAGGGAAAAGAACAACCAATAAAGACGTAGAGTAGGAAAAGAGAGAAAGAAAAGAGCAATATCAAGAGGAAAAAAGAGGCAATAAAAGGACAAGAGCGGTGACAAAGTAATAAAGAGAGGAAATAAATCAAAGCAAAGGCCGTTGCTTGACTGGACAGTGTGACGACGTATTGCCCGGGCGGTCTGAATTCCACTGTGGCAGCTTTTTGCCTCGCGTTAACTTTGGGACCGCACACATAGACGAAGTGAGGACTGTGGAGAGGAACCCTGTAGCTGGGCTGCCTTTAAAAGCCATCCGTCTGGACTGTGAGCTTAGCCAAGCAGGGGAAAAAGAGGCTCTGGGCGGACCAGACCCTCTCCATCGAATTGAGAGATGTAACTGAACCCCTTGAACGAAACGGCGTGCTGCGGTAGTGGATATGATGAAATGAATGCCCTCGGTGTCAGCACAAACCCACAGCAACAAGCACGGGTAACCCAATCATTTGGAAGATTTCCTCATTCGGCCATAGAGAAATATATGTTAGTTACTGCAAAATGGGGGGTAGGGGGCTGTGTGTGTGTGTGTGTGTGTGTGTGTGTGTGGCGGGGGTGAACATGTGGTTTGGTACTTGGCAGTGACTCTTTGAGCCAATCAAAACAGCCCCACTATTCCTTGCTGCAGCTCCCTTAGGACTGAATCAGCAGGCAAAACATATAATCATACTCCAGCAGAAAACTGCAATAACAGGAAAGAGAGAAACGATAAAAATCGACTGTTTCATACCCCTAAGAAAGTGTATCCAAGGGGAAAAAAAGCTCCATTCAGCATTTCATCAGCAACACAAATAAAAGCGTCCGGGCCGAGCTAACATGCTGAAGCGAAGTAATTAGGGCACTTGGTGGTTGCTTGAGCGCTTCTCGGTCTAGGAATCATTGCAAACAGTTTTGGAGGAAATCGCTTTCTGACTAGACTGGAGTATTTGTGCAAATTACAACAGCTCTTAAGCACTTCTAAGAATGCCTTGGCCGCATTCACGGTGGTAGCTAACCACACACTATACTGGCACAGGCAGGAGTTGGACAGGTATTCAGACTACATAATCTAAGCATTTTCCCTATTTCACCACCCATTTGAGGGCAGTTATGCTTGCAGTGCCTGTAGTACATACTAATGTGCAGTTTCGTTTCATAGGGCACATTTATGAGAACAAACTATTAATCCTGCAATTCTCTGAACTCCCTCACTTCATATACAAGCTTCCTTCCCTGTTCCTGTATGACTAAATGTTACCAGGAACAACCAAACACCTCCCGGTTTCCTCCTCTGTGATTTGTGCCATGTGGATGTGGATGCTGTATGTCAACATATTGTTGTAGCCAACCAACTGGGTTCCACTTGAAGTGACCCCAGTCCTTGCCCAGTCCCTAGGTGTAAGAGCATGGCTCGACAGGGAGAGTAGACAATCCACAGACTATGCAACTTATCTCAGGTTCTCCGGGATGGATGGAAATTGGAACCGGGTACAACATACACACAATATTCACCTTCGTCTCAATCAAAAATGCACAGTCCTTAAACACATGGATCAATGCAGTCCCATTGAGGTGAATAATGAATGAGGCTTCATCTTCATAGATAGCTAGGTGGAAACAACTTACCGACTCTATGGCAGTGAGTCATATATTTACAATTGCATGAAAGATGGTGCAATAGAGTTAGCATACTGTAGAGCTAGTCCTCTAGATTAAAGACTTCCCTCTTAAAGTCAATTTACCAATAGTCCAAATCAAATTTGGAAATTCCTCCATTAATAAAAAATGGAGATTAAAATGATAAATTGTGCTCAAGCAGCATAATAAAGATTTAAGCCCACCGGTGGCGTACAACGCGCGTCAAGACAGACACACATATTGTTTTCTATGTACAACCCACACACCGGCGCCATCTAGACGCGATTCGACGCGCGTTGACGTGCCGCCCAGCTAAATAAAACGCCACTGTTCTGTTCCGCTACGTTGAAGCGCCTGAAAACACGAGAGAATATGCGGTTTAGCATGTCCCGGCTCCCTTGGCAACTCTTTTCTCTGCTTCTATTGTAGCGCGACTGCTCCTTACTGTACCTCGTTATGCTATACGCTATCAGCAAATGCTTATGGTAGCCTAGCTCTCTGCTTCTATTGTAACGCGACTGCTCCGTACCGCGTTATGCTATACGCTATCAACAAATGCTTATGGTAGCCTAGCTTCCAACTATGTTGTTGATCTGCTGCTATCAAAACTATCTTAACTGCTCAGATCATTAAATTAGCAAGGTAGTAATAAAAAATACAATAGGCAAGAGACTATCGGCCTATTGGTCTCGTGACCCACGCTGTGTGTAATATCCCCTGTTGGCGCACCACGACGACGCAACAGGATGCAATGTATCCTATTGGTGCTTGGAGCGTCACTAAACCTGCGCCATATGACGCAACGCGCCACTACGCCTCCAGTGTGGGTTGAGCTTTACACGGTGAAAGTAACCCTCCCTGTTTGTGAGGCCTCTGCAGTTGTAATTGGCTGTGTCAGATACCAATGTACAGAGAGAGGCGGGGTTTGTTTACCTTCACGTAGTGCTACATGGTTAGCGCCCCAAGGGAACTAGCAGGCAGACAAACCACATTTTAGCTTCTCAGAAGTTAAGCCAGAGTTGCTGCTGATTCTTTGATTTCTTCTTTGTACAACCCACCAATACTGTAGCCTTAAAACAAACAAAGGCACGTTGTAATTTATCAACGTTGTCAATGGCTGAATCTCTCAATGGAAAAGGATTTATCATGTGGTTTGAAGGCGTATGCATCTGAATGAGTGAGCGCACACACAAACACATGTTCATTTGTTGGTGTGTGTGTGTGTGTGTGTGTGTGTGTACTTTAGACCATTTCAAAAGCCTGTTTCAACCTCTCACAACAGCGCACCACCTTTGTTGTCTGAGGCTGAGCGGCAGAAAGCTGTGGCGGCTCTCAGGTGCCAAACAGCAGGTGAATGTAAAACTGTACTGACACTCACTGGTGTCTAAACCCTTCGACTACACCCTCTGGCAATTCTCCACCCATCCTACTCTCACTCTTCCACCCTCCTCAGTAAACAAGACAGAACAGATAACGTAAGCAAGATAAAGAGAAGGTGAAGGCTTGCTTGGGGGCAGAGGGGCTCAAGGCAGTTAATTATCGGCTTTGACGAAAACAGAATAAAATGTGTACAATACAAACATAAGCATGAATGTGTAATTGTACTAATCGAAAATGGAGCTGGCGAGCATATTTTACTCCATTAACAACCCCAGAGCCACTATGCAACATCACTTAACGGTTAACTGGGAATCTGACACTCCAGTGGCGTTCACTCATTATTAATTTTCACATGTGCGTGTCACATGAATGCATGTTGCAGGGAAATGCAAATTTGTCTCACCTATCCACATATGTCAAGGTACATTCCCTGCAAAAAGCTTGTGCAAAGCATTAGCGTAACCATAAAACCATTAGCGTAACTGGCATTACACCTACAAACTCTCAAAGGTTTTCCGGCAATGACAAGGAAAACAGATTACATCTTAGTGCTTTCACAATGTTGGTGAGTTTAGTCAGTTAATGCCGAGGGCGGATTGCAAAAACAAACTTCCCATGAACCTACCTTTTTGCGTGGCGCAACCATTTAATGGCATGAGCTGCTACTGTAAATCCCTAAACTATTGCAGATTAAGACATGTTCATGTTTATTCACCGCATTCAAGTAAAAACCTGCCCTGCCCCTTCTCTCTTTCCCCCCTCCCCCTAGCCACTCTACCTGTATCTCCCCTGGAGGGGAGGAGGAGGGTTAAACGTTATAGTGCAGTCATTTTTAATCATCATCTTCATGGACAACGCAGGATTTCCAAGGCTCTGCGCTGGCTGTGAGAGGCTGCACCGTCACACCCGGGGTAATTGCCTTAGATGCCATAATTCAGCCGTTATTTTCGCTAAACACTGCAGAAAACACAGTGCCTTTGACCCACTTTGTAGATGATCTGTGATTTATACATGATGTAGGAAATATAGATTATTTATTTCAAGACACTTGTGTTCATAATTTCCCATGCATCCTGATGACGGCTATTTGAAGATGCGGCGGCCGTCATGTCTCTCGTCCTCATTGCTTATGACAGAGGCAAAGTAATGTCTCTGTCTGGAGGAGCTCCCGCTGTTTCTGTTGAGCTCATGCAGAGTATCCTCTGATAGCAACGGGCATTAAGATGCAAGAAAAGTGAAAATAGCAGCTCCAACTTCCCAGCTGATAAGATTTATGTTGATACTGGAAAAAAACAATAGCTTTATGGCACAGCTTCTACTGCCTGACTTGATTATGTACGTAACACAATGATTATTTCAGCCATGAGATATGACAGTGGCACAGATTTTTCCTCAGTAGCAGACTACACCACACAATACCCATGGTCACCTACTACACTAGGACCATGTCAAATCTTATAGTCAATATAACACCCTACAATCAACATAACGTACAGTAATTTAAACCTTTCAAGAAGTCAGACGAGATACTATCATTGGTTTCATCCTGTTGTGGGCAATATGGTAGTTAACACACACACAATCATTAATGTAATTAATCCCCTAGTTTGCACAACCACTCCCTTTAGTCCAAAGTAAAGAAGCTGAACTTGTAGAACAAGAGGGCGCAGTACTTTTCATAAGAGCTGCACTCGATGTACCTTCGCAACCATTACATGACCTATGTGATTATGCTCTCAGAAAGTATGTTTCTGTGTTTCCATGTTGTTAAAGGAGCATGTCCAATTTCACTGGCTGCGGCCAACTCACTCACTGCTAACTCCAAACATAAGGCTTTATACGGTACGCCGGCCAACAGTGTAGGGAAACATGCCTGATGCAGGGCTACAGTCTCAAGATTTTTCATTATTCATTTTATATACAAAATATTTTGGTCTACAACAATGGAAAGTTTATCAAGAATATATGTTAAAAAAGAAGGAGAGAGGATTTTGTGTTTGCTATCTTAGGAATTATTTTGGGAGGCCTTGTTTCCTCTTCAGTGTCAAGGTTGGTTTAAGGCTGCTACCTTCAAAAACAGCTAGGCAAGATAAGGTCATCACCA
Source organism: Speoplatyrhinus poulsoni (assembly GCA_025447795.1). NCBI lineage: Eukaryota > Metazoa > Chordata > Actinopteri > Percopsiformes > Amblyopsidae > Speoplatyrhinus > Speoplatyrhinus poulsoni. Next base: position 5,576 of record JAOEGT010072355.1, read on the forward strand.
ATGTGTTAAAATGCAAAAGCTACTGTACTGTACTGTACTGCTTGCAGGTGGATACGACAAAAGAAGAAGAACACCAGAGAGGAACAATGGAAGGTTGTCTATAAACTACAGAAAATAGCATAGATATTTATACTGAGAGAATATCTTAGATGTTAATGCACCTGGTGCTATGTAAACAAATCAGGATCTGGAATGACTACAGTTGCAGGCCCTTTTTACTTTTGAGACAACGAAAGAGAGATAATGACACTAATGGTCTAAGCCTTTCAGTTGTAAATGCTCCTCTTTATAGCGCAGCAGTGTATAATGTAAAGACAATGCTGCTGTTGGCTCGGCTCCTCAATGGCACATGAGCCGACTAGACAAGTAATGGCTGTGCCCCTTGCTGGTAACCATAGTGACAATGGCAGGCAGGGGCGTCCTTGTCAGCAGGGGGCAGTGTGGGCAGCACAGCATGGGGTACATTGGTGTCTCCCTTGCTGCACACCAAGGAGTTATTTGTACATTACGGTAACACACACACAGAAAGCTAACAGAGAAGCAAAAGCACTCATAAAACACAAACACACAGTCATCTGGCAGTGACAGTTGCCCCTTGGCATCCAAAGCCCCCCCCCCCGTCTATCTGTCTCTTGTGTTGCTCGCTTATTGTCAACTTCCCAACAAACAAAACAGCACATCCTCCCGTGACACCGGCTAATTGATTATTGATGGTGCGAGCCTAAACTGACTTGCATTCAAACGGGTGTGAAAAGCAAAAATGCATTCAGTGCCTTTTCATGAACATGAAATAAGTCAAGGCATTTGCATGTAAAGCTCCAGTCTTTTTTTCTCCCCCCCCCCCCCCCCCCCCCCCCCGTCCCCCTCCCGATTATCTGTTCATTCAGGAGCTGGGTGGGTAGTGTCGCTTGTGCTGTGTGGGGGGGGACTACTGAGGGAATGCAATCTGTGTAGTGTGCTCAGCAACAAACCACAACATGTGGAGTCATAACAGCCCTCATTGCTTGCTGGGGTGACAGGCTGATATCCAACCAGTGTGAGTATCACTGGCGAACAAGCAAAGCAAAACAGCCTGACTTGTTATTCTACGGGGCGCCTGTGCCGGAGACTGCTGCCCCATATCGCTGCCATCGCGTCATTTTGTTACACGTGGTAAAGTATTGCATGGCCTCTGACGGATGCAATCAGATAAGGAGAGAGAAGGGGGCGAGAGACAGAGGGAGAGAGAGAGTAGGGAATGCGGCGGTGGGGCTTAATTCCTAAGCAGGCTGCTGTGTGAGGGCAGATTGAGGCACTGAGAGAGAACCAGAGTGCGGGAGACTCCGTCCCAGAGAAATGTGTCACGGAGGCCCTTCCATTAACATCTTAATAATAACAACATCTTCCCAGGACCCTTGAGAGCCCTTGAGAGTATAGACTCCATGCTCACAGACACACTGTAGCAGAGGGAGAACATTTACGTTGTGCCAACGTAGGCACTGAGCAAAGGCTGGGTGGTGGTGGGGTGTGCCCTAAGCCATCCCAAAGGACCAGGCTAAATACGTACCCGCGACACATGCCTCACTAAATTCCTTTATTCCCCCTTTTCTCTCCACGTCCATTTACTGTCAATTTCTCCATCTGTTGGATTCAGCGGGCACACAAAAGGCTTTGTCTCTGCAAGCTGGCAAGCCTTTGGGAGAGCAGAGGGCACACTGGGGTTCATTGGGAGCTCGCTGCCATCAATGGAGGAGGCAGGCTCAGCCGGGATCTGGACCGGCTGCGGTTCTCCCCGGCAGACGGAAGAACTCTGCCAGGGCCGTTCGATTGGCTGGAGCCCACCCCGGGTTTTGTGTGCGGGCGCACGCGCATCATCTCATTACACAAACAGCCGGCCTCTTGGCCACGGTAAGGAGGCAATCTGTCGACGGGACCTGTCGCAGGAAGACCGCCCACCTCGGTGGACGGACACTGCATGGGAGTGTATTCACGGCGCCGCTGGCTGTAATGTTAAAATTATACAATTTACAGCCTCGCAGGTGTATTGGTGGGGGGGAAGGGGGGTTTAATGCAATGAGTCACATTGATTTTTTCACTCTGTGCAACATTGGTCATGGCAAGCAAACTGCTGCTTAACAATGCAGCGGCCTGTAGCCATCAATCCAAAATGGTGTGAGCAACACACAACGTCACCGTTGGCTGCACAAGCACTCAACATGATGAAAATGGCGGCATTATGTAATGCACACTGTGACCTTTCCAAACATCTGCTGTTGCTTGTAAATCATTAAAGAGTTAAACACTATGACATTACATTGCATGGTTCAGCGTGCTTATCCTATCTAGAGGTATCTAAGCAATGAAGCTGCCGCACACAGCAAATAAGAGTAGAGAGAAATGCCTGAACGTCAACGTTTGTGTGACACAAAGATACATAATCCTTTGCTATTCATTCACTTTGAGATTGAATGTAGTGTACACTTCAAATATTCGATTTGGGTGAAGTTACACATCATTTTTATAATGTGCATTGGGGAAATTCTCCAATTCCAATCCCTCTATGGGTTTAATTTTAGCCCGATATCGGACACCAGTGGGACAGAATCCTCAAAAGAGTCATGGCATCTTAATGCGCTGAAGCCAGAAGTGGAACGAGAATAATGAACAGCGACAGAGGCTGTGTTTATTGTGGAGACTTAGGGGCTCAGAAGAGCGTTACAGACAGGTAGAATAAGCAGGTTGTTTACTATCATTACCCGTGGTAGGGAAGTTAAACAGAGAGCGGCTCGCCATCACCACGGCCAGTAAGGGAGGGCACAGAGGTGTCACGAGTGAGATCAGAAGAGAGATGGTTCTGCCTTTCGCTGGAGTGAGACCATTCTAAGACTAAATGTTCCTCCCGGCTGCACTCCACTTGATCAATGTCACGGCCGATTCCCATCTGCCTGGTGTCAATCCCCGCACGGATACACACACAGACAAACCCTGAACTCTTCCGCACATAACATGGCTGAATGAGTGGCGTTCATGTGTGCGGGGGGGTGCGTGTGTGTGTGTGTGTGTGTGGGTCAAGGAGATTGAGATCTCTGTTGTGACAGCTGGACAGTCGAGAGGCTCAGATAAACAGCCCACAGTGAGAGAAGATAGTAGGCCGATTGCATAAAAACAAACACTCGCTCAATGTTTGTACACTGCAGACGCTCGGAAGGGGAGGATCCATATCGGCTGAACTCACAGGAGCGGCGTTATCGTGCACGTGACAGAGAGAGAGAGACAGTTGGGTGTGGGGGGGGGGGTTCTCTGAGGGAGGGAGAAGCCCGGCTCCTACAGGAAAGACAAGCGCGTTTGCACTGTTCACTCATTAAGAAATAGGTCAAGGATTCCGCCTGCATGCATAGCGACTTGTCAAGATCTCTCAAAGCTAAACGGGGGTGAGGCTATAGCAGCCTCGGAGGCATGCGGGTGAGGGGAGGTGGGGGGAAGGGGTTAAAGAAAAGAGGAGCGGGCCTTGTGCATGACGGTGGTGACACAGCACAAAATACAGCGAAACGAACCCATTGAGTCCAATACAGTAGTTAGTGAATATTAGACATACAGTCTAATTGAGCTCTGTTGGGAAGGGGGGGTAGGGGGTCGTTTGTTGTCTGGGGTTTAAAAGGAGCAGGAGCGCTCATCGACAGAGGACGCTCTCGAGCCACGCTCCGCAGTAGGCAGACTCTCGAGCGCCTTACAGTACGTGGACTAGGTCCTAGGTCATGAGTGGACATACATGTAGGATTTCCTCCTGCATGCAGCTGATCCTTGGCTCTACAGGTACGACCGGACAACGGTGCTCCCGCCTGAGGAGTTCTGCCACACACACACACACACACACACACACGTCAACGCAAATCTCAAAGCACCAGGCATTCAAGGAGCCTTGGTGTTAACGTTTGGAGGAGAGCCGATATGATGAATGCAGTTAAACTGAAGCTGTGTAAAGTTAAACGTATCTCAACAAGGAGCACATAACCGTTGAGTAACCAACACCTACAGTAATAGCGCTCTGAATGCATGCCGCCTCATTACAGACATGAGAAGATCAATACAGGGTAAGCAGAACTAAATGTTGACCAATAGCAACATACAGGAAATGTAGGATACTTCTTTTTTTTTTGTCACAATGGCAATGCAACATCTAGTACTGGTAGTAGTGTACCTCAAGATTTACATAAAAGTATACGTTTTGATGGCAGTACAGCGCTTTGAGCTTAACCTTATTGATTAAACAGGTCTTTGATGCCGTGGTTCTCCAAGGGCTTGCTTGGACTGCTCCTCTTCAAAGGCATCACTTATAACCACATTTCCTCAATGCCTTTATTATATAAAATACAAAGCATGAGGCCAGAAAAAAACTGTATTTTTTTTTTTTGCTTTATTATTTGTATGATGTATATTATTATTTGCTTTGCTCTTTCCAAATCAACTGTCATGAACAACAGCAGCTTCAGAAATGTTCCCAAGTAATCTTAGCAATCAGCGCTACTAGATCTTCCGCATGCTCACAGAAAAACGCTGGCACCGATCGGCACTATAAAGGTTAAGGAAGTAATTCAACAAAACGGGACTCATACATGTTTTGTATTTGTATGTTTTACTCTGGGGCTGAGCTAAAGAGAGGGCTGATAGAATTATCTTTACAGTAGCCTGTAACAGCTTCTGAGTTGTTAACATGGTCAGGCAGACTATCAGAAAGTCTTTTTTCTATTAAATTGCAGTTAATTAGGTGAATATAATCATGTAATGTGATAATCAAACTGCAAGCATCAGTGCTGGCTTGTTCTTCCCAAGGCTGATATTTTCAACCTGACACTACTGGGGTCAAAATGCTGTTTTGCTTTGAGATGGATATTAAAATAATGATGTGAGGAGGTCACAGATACAACAGAACAAAACCAAGAAATACCAAGGTTTGATTGCGTGGTCAGAGGGATTAATACACTCTGTCATCCATGGCAGATGTAAGTTATTTTCATGCAAATTAAATTTTCTACTTAAGACAACATTTATTTTCTTTAGAGTCACTGTCATGGGCGCTTGCCCGGCGCTGGTAGTGTGTGTGTGTGTGTGTGTGTGTGTGTGTGTGTGTGTGTGTGTGGAGGGGGGGTGAAAGATTTGTGAGTGCATCTGCTAACAGTCCGACAGGTCCGACAGATGAGGAGAACTGGAAATGTAAATTGTTGCCAGTTGGCAACAATGGACCTACACGAGATCCTTTGTATACAGATTACTGCTAAAACATTATATCTATATATGCTACAAGTTGGAGTGGGAATTACCATAATGACATGAATTGGTTAGACTACAATATGGAAACATTCTTTCCAAAATATTCTACTGCCACAACTGTAGGCTGTATTCTCTATTCTTTTGGTAAAAAAAGTATGTGTATGTAATTAACATATAAATCAGTTCTAAAATGACTATAGGCTAAATATATATTCACTTGTTGCAGGGAATACCATATCCTATGTAATAAATACAAATCCAGGTGGGAAAGGAAATAATTCATATAATCCTACAAAATCAAGTTCAGCATTTTTAAGTGCATTCAATGTTTGTGCAGATTTCAAATATTTGGTGTAGAGTCGAGACTGCATATAGCCTGTAGGCTATAGCCTACTGTATAACATACTGTATAACGCTGCAATACACGATTCTACACAGCCGGCACACATAATAAGAGGAACATCTAATTGGGAAAACATATTGTAGCACAATTCAAACAATCATTAGGCATACTGTTAATAAATCATATTCACGAAAGCCACCAAATCGACATATGAGTGAAAAGCTGCAATTGGAAGGATATTTTCAATTGTATGTATATGTTCCGCATAAAAACAGCGTTAACGTTGTTGAAAATGACAGTTTGTATTAAACCTACGATGCATTTAATGTAGGCTATACACAGTGTGTTACTCACATTAAAGAGCAAAAAAAAAAAACGGCTGCTAGCCTGTCAGCCTGCAGTGTAACGAAGAATGTCCCTCCATCACCTGTCCCTCCGCAGTGGATGGCTCAAATGAATGATCCTCTAACGCAATAGTTTTCTGCTACAGATTAGGCTACAGCCGTGGAGCAGTCGTGTACAATTGACCTTAACATGCGAATATCGCCTGCTGTAAATAGCATTGTAATACACAAATATCGTCACTCACCTCTTCATTTCAATTAGATTTCTTCTATTCCCTTCGGCGAGGTTGTTTCTTGTGTTAAATTGATGCACCGAGACACATCCACGGGAGGAAACCCCTTTAGAGTTGGCTATCTCGACAAAGTCTGTCACGACGTTCCTTAAAGGTGATTTAATAAATTATAGCCTATACTAGCCCTTCCAAAACCCTTCAGAATTCAGACCAGCGGCGTCTCATTCATGCAGCCAAACCCTCTCTGAGCGGTGTCGTCCTGCTGTTACGCTTCATTGCCACAATAATAAACGATCAATGCTGCAATTTCAGCAAAATCCGCGCGTAACTTCCCAACTCACCCTCTCTCCCCAAATATTCATTTAAAAGACCAGCCCAACGAGTGGCACATTCCTTCAGTTCGCAACGCAATGTCCTCTAGGGTACTATACAAGCCACGGCCAGGTTTTCCGTCGTCCGATGTTGTAATGAAAAGCGTTGGTTCAAAACGCACCCCGGCTTTCTCACAGGGCTGCAAGACTGACAGATTTGTGGCGCTAAACCGGCTCTATCACTGTACAGTACTGTGGACGTACTACATGCACACCGCTCGTGTAAACCCAGCCCCCTCCGCTCTCTGACAGCACAGGATGATTATGGTGTTAACCGTTTCAGCCCAAAAGAGCCAGTAAACGACTGAGACAATGCTGCATTAAACATGTAATCAGGATTGAACGTTATGGCTACGTTTTACCAACAGACATAACACGCAGAGGCATTAGAGAATATGCAACAATCTGCAATGCAGCATGTCCTTTATAACACACCATCCACACTGAACTCAATGTCAATTCGGAAATTAGTTTTAAGGTTTTGTTATAATTTTAAATATATTAGGCTACTGTTGTTCAGTTGTAAAACTTTATCATCCTTCATTATATAGGCTAATTCCACCAGCCTACCAAACAATTGTATACATTGTCATTATTTTAATTAATGACACATTTTTTATTAACTGGAAATAAAAAATATAGCCTAATAAATCATTCTTATCATTTTACAACAGATTCACGAGTAGTCTTTTATCCAGCAATTATTTTTATGTGGAATGCACAGATGAATGAACGTATTTCATGAATTCTGTTAGAATACTGCCATCTATAGACAGAAAGCAGAAACGGCCGTTCCCAATGTATGGAAACAACTACATGTAGGCTATAGTTGAAGTTATATATATATATATAAATAAAAAATATAAAAAATATATATATAACAGATATATATATATATGTTTTTTTTTTTTGTTTTTTTTTCGTTTGTGCTACTAACATTTGATTAACATATGTTTACATTATCATATCACAGAATTAATTAGCCTCTTCTAACTAAATAATGATCTAAAAATTACAATATACATGCATTTACTTAGCTTTCATTACACTCTTTAGTGTAAATGAGTTACATATGAGTTACTTAAATACATGTTCAAACACACTCAAATAGTTAAATTATATTTAATAGCCAATGTATGACGCTGCTACCTCAGCCTAGCTGCGCTGCTAGATCAAATAGAAGGTGCTGGAACATGTCCAATAAGCATTTCTGCATGGAAATGATTCTGCTCTCATCCTTTCCCCTCAATACAAATATTTTTGCCACAGTTAATCTTGTACGTGGGAAATATACTGGACATTCACTTTCATTTTTAATCTGTGCCGGCAGGTGTTGAGGTCAGCATTTTGTCATATTATGGACAGCTTTACCATTTGGACTGATGAGTGCCTTATCAAACTGCTCTCTGAACTGACGGTCTGGACGTGAAATAGCTTCACAACCCACCATCAGTCGACCTTCCTATCCCGCTGCTTCTACACCCTTAGTCCCCTATGACAAAAAGTAGGCTAACCGCATTCTCTGAAGCATCAATAATGTAGAACGGGGGGGGGGGGTGTAGTGGCTGCCATCAAAAGTACTGCAAAAACTGCCAGGAGGAAGAAGATGCGTACCAACTCGCATGTAAGTACACTAAAAGCACAGCGCCCACTTAAAGACAGGGTCAATAGCTGGAGGGTGTCCATACTGGAGTTCCAATGCACTTGCCGCTCAAATGGGTCTTACTCAACCCCGGATGGAAAGGGTAATCAAATACAGTATTTTCCAATCCATTCCTCATGGCCCTGTTTGAATCAATCAGTGATGTGTTTCATTGGAATTCAATTCATATCAGTAGGTGGTGCGGGAAACTGTTTATTTGTGGTTTGATCTTAAGTGATGAAAGGATTTATGCTTTAATTTCAGAGGTTACAGTAACGCTTGCTTATCATAGACATATGTTCAGGTGAGTTCTAAGGAACACATGAGAAAGATAATTAACTACATTTTGTACAGTATAACCTATTCTGTATTAAACTATTTCAAAATGTATTTTTTAAATATATTAATTTTACATTTGATATAACTATTATTTACCTGTAATTACATTTCTTGCTGGGTTTCTCACACAATGCTGAGCATTTGTATGTCATTGGATATGTGAAATAATTGACTAGTCTGCACCCAGTTTGGATTTGTACAATTTACTTCCACAGCGTACTGTATAGTATACTGTAGTTCTACACCTTTAAATGTCGTTGATGATAGATGTTCACATTGTGACATTGCTCTAACACCGTACATGCAAATATTCATCATGTGCCATACAAAGTGTGTGATAAGGAATGGGTTTTTATGGTTGTTGACTGTCTAAAAAATGCTGCTCGGAGAGACATATGCATCACTCGCTAAACAAGGTGCTCAGGTTAGATGGATGCTGGCTTTGCCCTTGGCATCGGACAACACTATCCAGTAAGGAATTGTCGTTCACATTAACACGCCACTGTGTGTCTCTCTCACATACACGCACACACACAAACGTTACTTTAATGTGCGCTCAGTCCCTAAAGCATCGTAACGCGACGTTAAGATGCAGTGAATGCTAATCGATGGGACCATAACTCTCAGGGTTTCTCTAAACCCCTGACACTCATAAGGTCATGCAAAAACAGGTTAAATCTAACGTACCGTACCTGTACAGAATCTACTACACCACACGCAAACCCTGCTCCCACTCACAACCTGAAGGCTAGATTATAAATTCAGTAGTAAATGTTCCCAGGAGACTAAGCTTGTTTTGAGCTTGGATTTTGACGACCCACAGTAGTAAAAATATAGTAAACTTAAAAGGGCAAAGAAATTCAATGTAAAACGGCATAGAGGTTTAAAGATACAGTTTTCATTTGTGTACAGAAATGTGTTTGAAACTAGTATTATAAATAAAGTACAGTATATTGGTATTTTTTGGTGTGGTGGTGTGCCCCTCCCAAAGCCTACTCATGTGACGCACCTATTCCATTTTACACCTTTTCCTTACAAAACTTCTACATTTACTGCCTTTTTCACTCCAACATAATTCAGCATGTGTGTTTGTCTAAACACTGAGTAGCCTATTAAACCTGGTGTAGCAGGGGTGTACCTCTAAATAGTTAATTAAAGTCTTAAAGTATTAGTCTGTCACATAGAGGAAGGCTTATGGACAATGTAAACTGGTTGGGGTGGTTTGCACACATTAAATCAGTGGAGACGGTCTGAGTTGCTGGGTGATCATTACAGCAGGAAAACCAAGAACTGGTCATGCAGAGGACTGGCTATAAGGGTGGGGGTTAGGTAGAGGGCAGGGCCCATGTCTCTCTATTGCGAAGAAATGTCCGGCTGCAACTAAGGCTGCTAGCTCAACCGTCTGCTGATCAAAGAGCACACATGCTGCGTTTGCATAGCAAGTCGGACGGTTTCAAAGAAAGCTTCTTGTGATGTCTTCACATGCCTCTCCTTACAGCCATATGCTATAAGCTGTTATCACGAGGGGGATATGTGGCAGCCTGAAGTCTCCACTGGACGGCCATTCCACGTCTCCGCTGACCCGTGTCAAGGTTCAGCCCAGCTGGAGAGACGAGATGAAAATTAGTTCCATCACGCGCCGCCTCGTCCAGATCGGTTTCCTTTCTCGTTGAAGGCAACAAATAGTTATTAAAATAATGAATGAAATATAATACGCTCAGCATGTTAAATGCTTTTTATTTGACCTTGTGAAGGGGTGGATTGTGACTGAATGCTACTTTCTAATGAATTTGACCTGTTTCCCGCTTCTTTGCGGTCAATAGAAATCTTTCTTGAGATAATATTAGCCTATATCAAATACAAATGACAACGACACATATT
>JAOEGT010072366.1:0-15974 GCA_025447795.1 Speoplatyrhinus poulsoni
ACATACATACACACACACACACACACACACATATACATACAAACAAACAAACAATTTAATTTGACAATTGGAGGAATGGTAAGAACAGCATGACATTACCCCCAGTGGACTGCTAACAGGACTGCTGCACATAGGTAATGCACACCTCAACATAAGGTGATTACAATTCATGTGTTTTAATAGTGAAAACAGGATATGCATGTGTTCACTGTTCTTCTGACATCTATGTCTGTGATTTAAAAAAATGTAAAATAAAAATGTACAGAATACACACTTTGCATCACACTGGTCCAAAAATCAACACAGAAAAGCCCAGCACAAACTACATCTTCAACTTCTCTTCATCGTTATTGTTGTTGTTGTGGAGGTTGTGAATGTGATGGAGGTCAGACTGCCTCCTCAGAAACTGTGGTAAAAGCTTCTTCTTTACAAAGAGTTTTTGGAGAAACCAGTCACTGATGGTGTAAGGAAGGTAGCTGGATATGAAGTACATTAGGCCAAGGCCAGGCCCAGCATAGTATCGAACCTGTGGCCGTGGAGACAGCAATGCCTGGACAATGGTCTGCACCACAGGACTCAGGTCTTCACTGGCAGTCTGGGCGTGTTTATGGAAGAGCTCCTTGGTCTCCAACATGTAGTCCTCTCCATAGTCCTCCAGCAGAGCTGGAGACAGGTTTTGGAACACATACTTGTACTGTTGGTCCCAGTAGGCATGATTACAGGATTTACCTAGGTGCATAATTACAATTTGATCACTGTTATGAGTAAATAAGTTCAGCATTGTTATGAAGAAATAAAACCCACTTTAATTATTGTTATGTATAGATACGCTGTCTTCTAATGTTGGTCATTACAGTATATATATTACTTGCATGTTTTTGTCATTTTAATATTATTTCCTGATATTAATCTTTAACTCTGATTGTAATTTTAATGTCTGGTTATTTGAACGTTTCCCGTGCAGTTGTGGCATAGAAACTGGCACTGATTGTGAATCTCGTTATTCTCATGACATTGTTTCTCACCTGCGAAACTAATAAGCAGGTTTCTTATTTTCATGTTATTTTACTAAAATAACATCAACAAACAGCAAGATGATAAAATTAGGCAAAACACAGCTCTGTTTGAGCTGAGACATCTGTAGAACTGAGCAAATGGTAAAGACTAAAGTCACTTTTCTGAATCAGCTGTTGGCTTGTTTGGTTAATCTTTCCTGTAATTTAATTCCCTGAAACTTAATTTCAACTCTTAACTTCTGGAACCCACATTGTTAAATATTAAGGCTTAACATATTGAAAAACATCTAGATATACAAGTATTTCTATTGTCATTGATTGTATGTGGTGTGCTTTTCTGTCTGTTCATGTCCATTTTTGGAAAACGCTTTTGAATCTGAGCATTTGTATCTGCATGTCGTCCTATCGGGTGCTACCCTGCTATTCAGTGTCACAGAAACAACGCTTCATCCAAACCTGCAACCAAGATAATGATTTCCAAATATCTAACTTTAATACAGCTAAAAAGATTATTCACATTCATTGTTCACCCTACCTATACATAAATAAAAAATGTACATTCAGTGATGAGAAGTGCTTTACTCAACCAAACTACTGTAATAATTGATGTTTCCCATGCTGAGCCAAAAGCTGTGTGGACAAGCCTATATAGCTATCACATGACAAATTAAGTAAAGGCTAAAGCCATAAAGTCTAGACAGTTGAGTTAAGCATTCATTATTTCTTATGCATAAACCCATGAATTAATACATGAGTAATCATGAACTAATAAGCTATCATTAACTAAATTATGTAGTTGAAGTTTAACACATCAAGCAGATTAAATGGGTTTTCTCAGTAGGGTGGCGGGGTCTCCCTTACAGATAGGATGAGAATCCAAGTCCATGAGGAACTCGGAGTAGAACTTCTGCTCCTTTGCGCGAAAAGGAGCCAGCTGAGGTGGTTTGGGCATCTGGTAAGGATGACCCCTGGTCTCCTCCCCATGCAGGGGTTCCAGGCACGTCCAGCTGGGTGGAGGCCTCGGTGAAGACCCAGGACTAGGTGGAGAGATTATATCTCCAGACTGGCTTGGGAATGCCTTGGGATCCCCCAGTCAGAGCTGGTTAATGTGGCTCTGGGTTTGGGGACCTCTGCTTGAGCTGCCCCCCGTGACCCAACCACGGATAAGCGGTTGGCGATGGATGTATGGACGCCATGAACATGAACCTTTAATAAGGAGTTCATCTGATTAACACAATGTCACATTATTTACTATTATTTAAATCCAGAATCATCACTCAATTCCTATCTATCAAGGATTAATTAATACAGTGAATTAATGTGTTGATTACCTATTCATTATTCTTATTAATGGGTGTAAGCCATGGATTTATACTTTTGAGTTGACAATTAGTTGTTACTTTGAGTTGACAATTAGTTGTTAGTATACTATGAGTATTATATTAATGAACATATGAGGCCACAGGCTTTAGTCTCTAGACCTTTGCCTTATGAAGTAGCCTGCAAGCTGGTCATTGTGTTTTTAGCTACCAGCCATTATTTTGTATTTGTTGGGGTGTAGGTATAGTCTCACAGAGCCAGCATTTCAACATTAGTTGCTTATGTGACATAGTAGTAGGCCTACTAATGGATGGAAGAGGCTGAGACTAGGGTTTTGTAAACTATGTGATGCTGTTATATATGGTATCCAGCTATTTGTTAATCTTTTTATATGCAATAGCCTTCTTTAAATGATTTTGTATCGGCCTATTTTATTTTCCACTTAGGTCAGATTAACATATAGCCTACACTTTTGAATTGAATTGAATTTAAATTTTGAACATGTGTGTGCACTGTTATCTCATTTGTTCAATGTCAGTGTCAGAGTGAACTAGAGCTACAGTATATTGTTTATCTTTCTGATAATCCCTGTTTACAAAGTGCCTGTGGTTTACGTGTGGCTCTGATTCACAGCAGAAGGTGGCAGTAATGCACCAAAAATATATCAACCAGTGGCGGCTAGTGATATTCTTTTTTCAGAGGGTGCAATTTTGGGATTTATGGTATTAATTTTTTTTAGGGTCAAACCCTTAATTTACTGCATTCTGGTGAATTTCTAGATTATAGTCATAGTTCAAAGGCACTATTACATAGGTTTCGAAAATCCTAATGTTAAATCTATTTCCAAATTTGTAGAGTAGCCAGAAAAAAAGACTGTGGGTGTGCTTCTAAAAAACTTGAGGTGCCACATCGAACACCACTAGTCCATTCTTTGGTTGTTATTTTAAACGTTGAAGTGCAATCATTATTTACTAGACGTATTGACTAAATATAAAAGAGGCATAGGCCTACAAGGGTCACATCATGTTAACAAAGTTGCGCGTAGACTACACTTTTAATGTGGATATGTCTGTTGTTTGACTGGGCAAGAATCTACACTAATGAAGCATAGCGCAAAAAACTGAAACAACAAAACTCCTCCTTAAGGCCCTCCACAATCTGGCTCCCTCCTACCTCTCTGACCTTCTACTGGTATATACTCCCTCCCGATCTCTCCGTTCCACCTGTACAGGTCTTCTCGTCACCCCCCATTCCACCTCTCCACTATGGGGGCTCGAGCCTTCAGCTGCTCTGCCCAGAGACTCTGGAACACCCTTCCCCTGCACATACGACATGCTACCACAGTCGCCTCTTTGGCTAAGTTTCTCAAGACTCATCTCTTCAGGGTTGCCTATAGCATTTGACCTTCTGTTCCACTCTCACTTTTTTCCCCTGCCCTCCCAATAAGCATGTATTATTTTATTTTGTACTTACCAAATCTTTTTAATTTAATTGTATATTGTTTCTATAATGTATGTTCCTGCCTTAGTTAAAAGTCCAAAACTGTATTATATATCTTAACCAAATGTTTGGAGTTCCTACTCCAGGTAGGGAATGAGTCCTTAACCCAAGTGAAGGAGTTTAAGTACCTCAGGGTCTTGTTCGCGAGTGAGGGGACTATGGAGCGGGAGATTGGCCAGAGAATCAGAGCGGTATTGCAATCGCTTTACCGCACCGTGGTGACGAAAAGAGAGCTGAGCCAAAAGGCAAAGCTCTCGATCTACCGGGCAAGCTACTCTGGATAAGGAAATGAAGATGGATGGATGAATGCACCAAATGTTTTATGTTGAACTTTATATTTGCCTGTGTACAATGTAATGTCCTTGAGTGTTTTGAAAGGCGCCCTGAAATTAAATGTATAATTATTATTATTATTAATAATATTAAAGTTAGATGGATACATGAAAATTCTTCAAGAGAGAAACCAGTAGCTCTACAGAAGCCAAATCAGGTGAGATTTGTACATTTATTCCAGTTGAAACAAACAAATTAAACATTCATCGCTGGTTAAGTCTCAAGTTATTACAGTATACATATGAGTTTAATAACAATGGGCTACATTGACCAATTTAAAAGTAAGTGGTACACTTTATGCTTTCACCCACAAAATAAGCATCACATCTTTTGAGAGAACCAGGAAGAGTACAGTAGTTCTGGAAAATAAGTTGAATTATTATTTTGTTACATAAGAGAACCTTCTCTCCGGGAACCATCACCTTATCACAGTGGAGAGGTTTGTGTGTCCCTATGATCCTGAGAGCTGTATTGTCTGGAGCCTTGTGCTCCTGGTAGGGTCTCCCAAGGCAAAGTGGTCTCAGTGGTATGGGCATCTGGTAAGGATGCCCTTTGGCGCCTCCCTAGGGAGGTGTTCCAGGCACGTCCAGCTGGGAAGAGGCCTCTGGGAAGACCCAGGACTAGGTGGAGAGATAATATCTCCACATTGGCCTGGGAATGCCTCGGGATCCCCCAGTCAGAGCTGGATAATGTGACTCAGGAAAGAGAAGTTTGGGGTCCCCTGCTGGAGTTGCTGTCCCCGCGACCCGACTACGGATAAGCAGATGAAGGTGGATGGATGGATGGAAGAGAACCTGAGAGCATTTCAGAAGGCTTTGGTAGATTACAGTCATGTGGCCGTGGGACACACGTTTGTGATGGTGTATATTGTTGATATTTGTTTGGGATTTTGTTAATTAGATGTAATTCCTATTTATATTTTTGTAGCTCATTGGATTAATGTAGGTTTGCCCCATTGTGGACGGGGCAATTTATTTTAAATGGTATAACATTACTTGTTATCTTTTTGTTTCAAACTAAAGTAATCCAGTAGTCCAGCCATGTTTGTGTTTTTTGTTGATGTTGGGTGGATGGGGACAGAGTGACATTTCTTTATTTTAAGTGAATGTCAATGAACATTTCCTTCATGTGGTCATGTATGAATGAGATCAAAAATCTAGAAGCTTTTCAGGGAAATCTGTATCCCCAATTTCCCACCTCAAGACCAGTAACATTTTAATGAAAATGTCAGTGTTGTGAATGAAAGCAGTAACATTGCAGAGACAAGCATAAAGTGTTCATTATCATCACTCAACAATAAAACACATAACACAAAAACAACTATGCGTACCCATCAACTTGTGCGCTAACGGCCTCTCCGTGGACGTTGATGGACTGGTAGACTCAGGGGCTGCTGGGAATTTTATTGATGCTCGTTTGGCGGAACAATTACATGTGGAACTGACTGTTATTCATCCTCCCCTCAGGATTAACTCTCTCGACGGACAGCTCCTAAATTCGGGATACGTTATGCACCGAACTACGGACATCGTCATGCAAATAGGGGCCCTTCTTTATGAGACTGTACAACTGTTGGTCGTGACGTCACCCCGAGAACCTCTTGTTCTGGGTCATCTCTGGCTCTGTGTTCATGACCCTGTGATATCCTGGAGGAAAGGAGAACTCTTTAGATGGGGTTCTGCGTGCTCTGACACATGCATACGAATACCTGTCCGTGCTACATCCATAGAGGACTCCGATGTAGATCACCCCACTGTCATTCCCCCGGCATACCTGTCTTGTTCAGAAGTCTTCAGCAAAACTAAAGCCGCGTCCTTGCCACCCCATCGCAATCAATTGACCTACTACTCGGTGCCAATCCCCCTAGAGGTCGCATATACCCTCTCTCTCTACCTGAAACCGAGGCTATGAACAACTACATTGACGAGGCGTTACAACTGGGTTTCATCCGTCCTTTAACTTCTTAAAAAAGGAAAGGGGCCTTCGTCCTTCGACCGAGGACACTACGAATACCTGGTTATGCTTAACGGCTTGACCCCCTCAGTATTCCAGGCCTTTATGAATGACATTTTCTACGATATGATTGACCGTTTTCTAATCGTATACATTGATGACATCCTCATATTTTCACACACCTTTGAAGAACATACGTCCCATGTCAAACAAGTTCTCCGCCGCCTGCTGGATTATGACCTGTATGTCAAAGCAGAGAAAAGTGAATTCCACGTCCCCACAGTGCAATTCCTAGGCTTTGTGCTGACCCCTGGCAGTGTGAATATGGATGCAAAGAAAACAACGGCAGTATGCGACTGGCCACAACCACAGACAAGAAAAGAGCTCCAGCGATTTTTGGGATTCGCCAATTACTACCGTCGCTTCATTAGAAACTTCAGCGGGATTGCTTCGCCACTATCTTCTCTGACGAGTCAGAAAGGGAAAACTCTGCATTGGACCGATGCTGCCTCCGCAGCCTTTCTACGGCTCAAGGAGCTATTCGTTTCAGCTCCGGTTATCTGCCAACCTGATCCCACACTCCCCTTTCTTATAGAAGGCGATGCATCGGAGGTAGGTGTCGGGGAGGTTCTCTCTCAAAGATCTGGCACACCGCCTAAGCTCCACCCTTGTGCCTTTTTCTCCCACAACTCACACCTGCTGAACGAAACTACGATGTGGGCAACAGAGAACTCCTCACTATGAAGTTGGCCATGGAAGAGTGGCGCCGCTGGTTCGAGGGTGCACAACATCCGTTCCTGGTACAGACAGATCATCACCACCTTGAGTATATCCGAGATGCAAAACGTCTGAACTCTCGCCAAGCCCGTTGGTCTCTGTTCTTCAACCGTTTCAACTTCACTTCACCTACATTCCAGGGAAAAAAAAGGTTAAGGCCGATTCGCTCTCTTGCCAGTTCGAACCACCTGCTCGTACCTCACCATGAGACCCGGTATTATCCCCCTCCTGTTTCGTAGGAGTCATTTGTTGGAGTTGGACTCTGAGATCCAGGAAGACAGCCGTTCTGAGTCAGCTCCTGATGACACCCCACCTACGTCCCAGCATCTGTTCGTCCTCAACTCATGCAATGGTGTCATACGTCACTAAGCTCTGGTCATCCGGGAATAACACGATCCACCCAACTGCTTGGTGGTCTTCCCTCGCCGATGACGTCAGGGACTACGTACTATCCTGTCCTGTGTGTGCACAGAGTAAAACGCCTAGACACCTGCCAGTCGGCAAACTCATGCCCTTGCCCATTCCCCATCGTCCATGGTCACACAACGCCATGGACCATTCGATTACCGGGCGTCCAGTAGGGGACCTCTTGTCCCCTACTATTCGTCAGGGGTCTCGCACTGCATGATGAGTTAGTTGAGACAGATTGGTCTGGATAGATCCCAAAAACTTTTTAAAACAATAGTCCATGAGCAGGATCTTTCTAACTTATCACGAATCTCCTTGATTTTGCAGCCACCTTTTCCAGTGAGGGAGCCACCACAATGCGAAGAGTGACTGGTTCTTCATTTTGAAGACATTATTTCGATACCAGACGGCGATATGTTGGGGGTTGTAGTTCTATGATATGTCAGTGGTGTCTTATAGACATACATACAGTCTGCAAAATAGTAAATTCTCTCTCTCAAACCTATTTCCTGTCTTCCCAGAACTTAAAAGATCATTTTAAGGGGTCAAATGTCAACTTTGGCCAATAACAGCTCTTTCTCTTCAATATGGGATTGCGTCATCTTCCGCAACAAACGGGGCTGAGATGCAATTTCTCAGTGAGGTATAATAACAAATTTGCACTCAGACTGTAGATTAGTACATATATTAATAAAATAATAACATATATAAGCACACAAATGTGTATGTATAGACCTAAACATGAATGTAAAACTACCAGACATATTTCTGGCCTTGACACGGGTAGGTGTTGCTTAGCATGCACGTTCACATGTCTGCACTCTGACTTTACAGCATATAGCAGTGTTAGTAAATGCAGTCCAAACCGTCTCCAGCACCACAAACTCATATTTGGCTATTTAAATATTGGACAGGTAAGCTAACATTACTGCAACTGAAATTAAAATGCTAGAAGTGTGATTTTGTGTTGTAGTTTTGGCACCAGTAGTGTAGCTACGTAATGTGATCTTTCCTGCTAACGAATTGCTACGGCTGCTGACTACCCACAGTATGCCTACTTGCATAACAAAATATTGAGTGGGTAATGGCCTTAAGCACATTACTTTATCAGGACAGGACGATTTGTTTCTACTTGCAATGTGATGCAAGACAGGGGTAGTTAGCCGGCTACATTAGCATACATGTATGGCAGTTTACTACATCGTTCATTTCAAATCAGATATTCATTGTAACGATATTTGAGCCTATCTTATTTGACGGTCTCTCAGTTACGGTAGGGTGACCAACAAGTGATAAGTGACATAAAATGGGTCTGTACCGGTACCTGTGCAGGGCGGCACATCAGCGCAAAATAATAAACGATGATATAATAATAGACTCATATCCCCATAAAATATATGTCACTATTACAATCTGCAACAGTATCCAACATATTAGAAATTCCATCAAGATATTGTACATCTACACTAGGTGGCCTGTAGCAGCAGCCGATTAATATAGGTCTTAGATGTGGTAGATTCACCTGTAGCCATATTGCTTCTATTTCATTTGTCATTAAGTCATAACGATGAATAACTGGAATTTGACTCTGAACATGGATAGCAACTCCACCACCATATTTATTTCTATCCTTTCTGAACACATTATAGCCTCTTACTGCTACCTCAGAATTATCAAAAGATGAATACAAATGAGTCTCTGATATAGCTAATATGTGAATAGTAAGTAAGTAAGTAACATTTATTTATATAGCACATTTCACAGATAAAAATCACAAAGTGCGGATTAGTTTGAATAGCATGCGATTCAAGTAATCTGTGAAATTCATGAGTCTTATTCCTTAGGCTGCATATATTTAGGTGAGCAAACATCCGTCCCTTCCTAGGAAGGTTAAAATGATCTGACTGTACCAACGAATTTTAAGCATATTCTATAGGCTGTGTCTTGCTTCTTCCCTGATGTGGATTGAACCCGTACGGTAGCCTACTCATCTCATCTCTCTTGGTATTCTCTGTGGCTGAGCTGCTGCTGCTTTGCCGGGTTCCTGTTTGCAGATCCGATTGATGTCCGCTCCCGCTCTGACAATTGGACCGTACACTTTCCAGAGTTTCTGGCGACAAACTCATCTTTCTTTGTTTGCATCTTCCGGCCGCGCACCACTGGACGAGAGTACCGGGTTGGACAAACTGAAGGCTGAAAGCCAAATCTGTTAATGTACCTATCCTCTGGCTTACACTAAATTTGAATGCATTGCTTTAAAACTCCCTGGCTCCCAACCTCTGATAATTTTATATAACTATTTTCCCCTGCCAATATTACTGACCTCCCCTTATCGGACCACAACAAACACATTCTTATTTGAAATATCTGCCCAGTCTCCTTTTCTTTACTCTTCACACATTTATTTTCTTATTTGTAACTTGTATGTGTAATGTATGCTCCTGTTTTAGTCAAATGTATTTATTTTATGTTTCTTTGTATTTGTAATGTCTTGAAAAGGCGTCCTTAAATAAAATGTATTATTATTATTAATAATTTTACAAGTAGCCTTCTAAGGGACATAACAGTCTAAGCCTACAGCCAACTCTGATTATATCTACAAAAAGACAACAACGGATGTATCTGCTGATGAAGTTAAAATGTGTGCCCTTTCTGCATGGGGAAATATAATAAATGAACAAATACATCCAGATTTATATGCTATAGTCACAGTTCAAAGGCTCTGTTACATAGACTTTACTTTAGGCTTTTATTAAAAGAATTCCAAATATACTGTTTGCTTATCACAAATCCATCCAATCCATCCACCCATCCATCTTCTCCCGCTTATCCGGAGTCGGGTCGCGGGGGTAGCAGCTCCAGCAAGGGACCCCAAACTTCCCTTTCCCGAGCAACAGCAGCAAGCTCTGACTGGGGGATCCAGAGACGTTCCCAGGCCAGTGTAGAGATATAATCTCTCCACCTTGTCCTGGGTCTTCCCTGAGGCCTCCTCCCAGCTGGACATGCCTGATACACCTCCCAAGGAAGGCGCCTAGGGGGCATCCTTACTAGATGCCCGTACCACCTCAACTGGCTCCTTTCGACGCAAAGGAGCAGCGACTCTACTCTGAGTTCCTCACGGATAGCTGAGCTTCTCACCCTCTCTCTAAGGGAGACGCCAGCCACCCTTCTGAGAAAACCCATTTCGGCCGCTTGTACCCGTGATGTTGTTCTTTCGGTCATGACCCACTCTTCATGACCATAGGTGAGGGTAGGAACAAAAAGTGCCCGGAAGATCGAGCGCTTTGCCTTCCCAGCCGCTTCACCAGATCTAAATGGTAGCGCTGGCTCCTTTCTCTACAGCTAGGTGGTGTTCCACGTCCCCAGAGCCAGGTTCTGCTGCCCGGGTCTGGTCCGTCGAGGCCCCTGACTTTCACTGCCACCCATGTGACTGCGCACCCGACCCCCACGGTTCGCCCCACGAGTGGTGGGCCCATAGGATGGAGAGGGAGGCACCACATTGCTTTTTCGGGCTGTGCCTGACTGGGCTCCATGGCAAACCCAGCCACCAGGCGCTCGCCGGCGAGCCCTCCCTCTGGGCCTGGCTCCAGACGGGGGCCCCGGGCTTCCTCCGGGCAGGGTCTTCTGAACCATTTTTAGTCTGGCCCCTCCCCTGAGACCACTTTGCCTTGGGTGACCCTACCAGGAGCACCAGGCTCTAGACAACACAGCCCTCAGGTTCATAGGGGCATCCAAACCTCTCCACCACGATAAGGTGATGGTTCCCGGAGAGGAACTTATCACAAATCTAACATAGAAATTAATATTTTTACATACTCCCATAGACAATGCCTTTAGTCTTCGTTACGCAAGGCACAAAAATAGTGTGGCTGACTGTAACATTATATTGATTCGAGTGGAATGATAAAAGTGAAAGTCACGGCAACCGGACAATTCTCCAAGTTATAAAGGATTTTATAACTTTGGTAATTTAAACACTGCTCCCTTCACTGTTTGATTAGGTGGGTGATTTGCTAGCATCAATGGTGTGTATTGCATTTAAATTTAACTTCAGCTGCAAAGTACTCCGTTGATAGGAAAATTACATTTTGGTTCTATTAAACTCCATCATCTGACAGATTTAAATTGAAAATGTCCATGTAAGAGTTCTGTACTTTTCTCCATATTTCGGCCCCTGCTAGTTTGTCTCTGTTTCGGTTCATGTGAGAGCAACATCCAACCTCTCCTGTGCCCCATGGTCTGTCTTTATTCAAGGTATTCTGAGGCAGGGAAGCAACGCGGATTTCCAAAATATAGATTTTTTTTTTACTGCGTCAATGCAAGATGATGTTAATGAATGAATGCGATAATAACGCGTTATCTTGCCTAGCCCTAATATGTATTGTCATAACATCACATGTTGTGGCAAGTAACTATAATTATTAGTAGGCTACTTATTATGTCGTCACTAGTGTGGCAAGTCACTATAATGGTTAATAGTGGCTATTATCATGTCATGAATTGACTGTGTGGCAAATCATGGTAATAATTATCAGCAATTATAGGCTCTTGTGTCATAACCACTTGGTGTGGCAAGTCACTATGAAATTATCTATTATCATGGCTATGCTATTGCATTGTGGACGATATGTTCATCAGCGACTAGTGGACATTAACACAGATGTGGATTTTAAGAGTAAGGTGGAAGTTGTGGATTAACTGGTCTAGCAGACCTACAACACATGAAAGTTTGTTAAAACTATAATGTCTTTTTCACAAATAGGTCTACACTGTGCTTTATAAGACGGTCTAGAAACTAAAGCCTGTGGCCTCATATGTTAATTAATATAATACTCATAGTAAACTAATAATTAGTTGTCAACTCAAAGTTGGAATCAACGGCATACATCTATTAATAATGAATTAGTAAGGTAATTAACTATGAATTGAGCCCTGATTAAGGATTTCATTAATAGTAAATAATATGTGACTCAGTGTGGTAATCAGATGAACATATTAACGGTTGATATAATAAACAATTATGCATAACAGTTTTTTATTACTTATGTATTCATGGTTTATGCATTAGTTAAATCATTAATGGATGCTTATTCATGCTCCATTATTGCAAAGCATTACCAATAATTATGCTGCAGCTGTGACAAGTGAATGACAACCCCAGAGTTTAAGAACAAAACCCTTCACCCATGCATGGGCTTGGGAAATGAATATACACTCACTCACTGAGACTACTCCCATCATATAAAAGATTAGTTTGAAATTAATTAAACGTTAACAATTGACACATCACTAATTACTACAACCCCTATCTGTATTTAAATTACATACATGCAGATAGTGGGGAACCCTCAGGGCCATCAAGGTATTCAGTGAAGGCCCAACATAATATATATTTCATTGATTTATAAACTAAACAATACTAATAATAATGTAGATTCTGAGTTACAGTGTAATGTTAGTAAGCAGCAAACTGCTCTCTAACTCTGCTTTTTACACGCTACATTACATTAATGCAAACATTTTCTTGTGATAGTTGCCAGACAGAATAGTCTGAACTTCTTTACTACTGTGGCATGGTGTGGGCCCATCAATGAGCAAATTGATTGCCCCATGCTAGTACCTTCCACGGTCAAGTAAATGTGGCCTTGTTTGATTCATTATCCAATCATATTTTGATATTGGATGGAGAGTGGGGGGGGGGCGTTCTGCGAAGATTTTAACATCATTCGACTAATTCAGAATACCCCAATTGTGAGTTATGCTGCTATGTTGTGACTTGATTGTGACTAGCAGGCTGAGCTTACACAAATTGTTGTAGGCTACCGTACGTAGTTTACCCACCAGTACAGTAGGCCTAGGACTTGAAAGAGCAATACTATTAGGCTATAGAGAATAAAACTGAATATCAGTGGATTAAATATACAATTTTAGATAAATATGTTTGTGTGAAATATCATGTGAGATAACACGTGAAGAGGACCTGACGCTGATTTTTTTTCGAGAATGCCTTTTCAACAGACACATTAAGGCTAGTGCAACAGCTAGGCTAGCTTAATGGTTCTACCGGGCCGGGTAGTATTGCTGGAGTGGGATGGCTATAGCCTACTTTTCAACTTGGATTAACATGTTTGGTCAGTGGACTATCCAGTCAACGTTACGTGATGTTTAATGAAAGCAGCTGTAAAACACCTGCACATACAGACAGCACTGTATACCATGGCTGCATGCATGCGTCAAAAAGACATTAGACTGCCACAATGAGAGCAGCGCCAGCGAGTGAAAATATTCATGTTTTCAACATTGCAATAGAGGAAGTGTTTGTGGACATTTTACAGCATCGTGATGACTGACATTGACAGACATCTTTTTTGTTCCCATGGCAACATTAAACAAATGATTTGTGCACTCTACTGTCTACTTTGAGATGTGGCAGACTAAAGAAAAGCATATGAAATTGTTTCCAAAATTGCGGAGACACTGGCCAAGCTCTACTGCTATTGACAAGGCTACGGTTAAGCCCAAGGCTTATTACGGAAGAGACCATCCGGGTTGGCTTTCATAATGGATCGGATGGGTGTGGGTTGTAAAAAACCATGACACGCGCATCACTATTAATTACTGTAACTCTACCTGCTGCTAAAAACTAAGTAGTTAAGAACAAGTTTACGATGTATGCTGCTGTTACTTACCTAAAACAAATATCGGTAACTATTTACATATAATGTATAGCTCCCTTATACCTGTCTTGTATGCGGAGGGCAGCACTGTGCATACGTGCACGCCCCAAGGCTGCAGCTCATGTCGTAGTGTGTTGATCAGCAGGTTGAGAGCTGCTTTAGAAGCACCATATGCTGCCAGGCAGGGGAATGGCTGGTCTCCTGTAGGCACACGAGCGCACACAACACAACACACACACGCATGCACAGAGGCAGTAGTAGTGTGTGTGTGTGTGTGTGTGTGTGTGTGTGCGTGTGTGTGCAGTACGTTTGTGTGTTTCTCACCAGAAGGACTGGACACAGTGATGACTCGTCCTCTGGCTTTTCGGATCAGTGGCAGGAATGTTTTGGTAACGTTCAGCGTTCCGAAGAAGTTCACCTCCATACAACCGCGGAAGTTTGACATGAGGGACAGCTCTGTATCTCCAAAGTTCACACACACTCCAGCGTTGTTGACCAGAGCCCACAAATCTGTCCACCACACATCATAATATCCAATACAGTGCTCCAAAATATACACCAAAGGCTCACATACACATATATGTTTATACTACATATATATATATATTTCATGTATAGCATGTGTATTGAACTAGAAGAAAAAAACATGTTGAACATGTTGATAAGAGATTCATAAAACAATTAATTAAATCTGGTCAAATAAAATGCTTAACTACCTCCAGACACATGGGGCTGATTTTTTGCAATAAACATAGAATTGTACATAACCAACATAGTATGAATCTTAGCATTATAACATTTAATAATACTTATATTTCTGTGCTTAAAGGAGAAGGATCGTCATCTTGTCTAAATGTTATATGATATCATACTCATACTTATTTTCACAGATTTTACTGTTTAAAAAAAAATGTTTAGAGAGTGTGGCAGCATGTTGGATTTACAGCATTTAACTTGAACTATATAGGTGAACATATTTATACTGTATATATCATGCAGATTTTCAAATCATCATGGAGTCATGTGTGGTTTGAGTGTGAGTGTCAACCAAAGAAATGTTTGCCATGCTAGAACTAGGCTCTAGTATAGCAATTGTAGAGTGCCAAACTAGGCTTGTCCTTCATTTGATTGTTCTCTCTCTTTCCACATTTCTTATCAGAAACAGTTAGGTTGAGGTGTATATGTCGTTTGTGTATTGTATGCGTACGTGTATATACCTCTGACTCCCAGCTTCGCCTGAGTGTCCAGCAGGGCCTGTTGGACCTGCTGAGGCTGGGTGATGTCCAACTGTATCAAGGTGAGCTGGGCAGAGCAGGCCCTTCTGAGCTCTCTAGCGCCCTCTCCTGATATGTCCAACACAGTACCAAACACCTGGAAGCCCAGCTCATCCAGACACCTTGCTGTCGCATTCCCAAAGCCGCTGTCACAGCCTGGAGCAGGAAGGCAGGCCATGGTCATGTCACTTGTCTGCCTGCTAGGGGGTAGGCCTGCAGTTTGTGCACTAGTAGCTATAATAGCAGCAATATGTGATGTCAAGTATTTAAAAACATCTTGTCTTCGGCAGATTATGACTATATGATAAAAGTTGGGACAGATGGAAAAGGCTAATAACAAAATAATTGTGGTTTGTCAATTCCATTCACCCTGTACTACATTGAAAACAATACAACACATTATGTGATGTTTTACCTTGTGAATTAAACTCTGATGACTGCAATACACTCCAACAACATTGGGACAGTTGTGTTTACATTTACGACATTTGGCAGACGCTTTTATCAAAAGCAACTTACATGTAGTACATTTGTCAGAAGTTGGACAGGTCGTATACCAGCAATTATAAGCAAACAATATTCCAAATAGAACAAATGCGGCATAATATCATTATACCCATTACCACATAGTCAAACATAAAGTGAAATAGGTAATGGACTAGCTAATAAAGTGTTATATATATATATATATACAGTATCTCACAAAAGTGAGTACA
>JAOEGT010072387.1:0-47443 GCA_025447795.1 Speoplatyrhinus poulsoni
GAAGTATTTACCAGATTTAAATAATAATACATGCTTATTGGGAGGGCAGGGGAGACAAGTGATAGAGGAATAGGGTTAAATGCTATAGGCAACCATGAAGAGCCGGGTCTTGAATAGTTAAGAAGAGGCAACTGTGGTAGCATGTCAAATGTGCAGGGGAAGGGCGTTCCAGAGTCTCGGGGCAGAGGAGGAGCGGAGAGATTGGGAGGGAGTATATGCCAGGAGGAGGTCAGAAAAGTAGGAGGGAGCCACAGTGTGAAGGGCCTTGTATGTGAGCAGTATGTATTTTTGTATGTGTTAAGGGATACTATCCATAGCTACTGTATACCTGACCAACTGACTTAAATACTTGCTGTCTCTTAAGGAAGATGTGAAAACAATTTGAGTAGATATGTAAAATGAGATCAAGTGTATTGAGATGTAAAAATGTTCTGATTGTTTTGGGATAGGTCATAACCTATTTTAACACATAGTGACTACAAATTAAATTTGTTCTAATGAAATTATTTGCTAAAAGTATGATTACTGGATAAAAGAAGTATACAGACTAACGTGTAATATATAAAGTATATATAGACAGAGCTGTAATCACGATGCACATTCCTTATCTGGGACTGCCATGTGATACGCAAATAACCAGTGCTTTGCTTGTTATACAATTCATAGATATTCTGTCTGTTGCTCATAAAGCAATGGATTACTGGACTTGTCATCTTGTTACTCACAGATGTATGCAACAGCTGCTATTGGCACATCAATGTTTTGTAAAGTCACTTCTGCTCCTCCACACAAGATGTCCTATTCTCATAGTAACTCACACAGAAACAAGACCAATTCCTCTTATTTTCTCATGTGTAAGAATAAGGTTGAATGAGAACTGTTAAGGGGTTGTACATTGTATGCTCATTGTTCAGCCACAGTTAAGAAATTGTGCTATTTGTTTCTGTATTGAATGGATTTACATTGCAAAGTGGCCAGGGAATTGCTTGGCTCTCAAATAGTTTATATTAATAAATAATAAAAGCATTTGTGTAACGCAGGGGTAGGGAAACCTGGTCCTGGAGAGCCGCAGCCCTGCATATTTTGTCTCCCTGCTCCAACACACCTGATTCTAATGAACAAAGTTAGAAGTGCGTGTGTGTTAGAAGCCTGATAACGACCCACTCATTAGAATCAGGTGTGTTGGAGCAGGGAGACATCTAAAACATGCAGGGCTGCGGCTCTCCAGGACCAGGGTTCCCTACCCCTGAGCTAGTTGGTTATAGTAGTTTGTCATGCACTCCTGAAGTAATTTAAGTGAATTGTCTTGCGCTGCAGCCTGCAGGACTGTACTGCGCACTTGTCACTTGCGCGCTGTTTCTTGACAGTTCACACTTAACAGAGCTAATTTATCGACAGTTGTCTCAAACGGATACCGAGAAAATCGAGTGTTCGAACCGGGATTTGATAAGAACCGGATTCGGTAAGCAGAATCGGAACCGAAATCGATTACATTTAAATGATACCTAACCCTAATGGACGATGGCATCGTTTATCGGCCCAACCCTAATACATATGCTGAAATGGCTTTGCAGTACATCCTGTTTATGTACAGCAAGGGTTCTCAAATGTATTATAAAGGTCTGCATTATATTTAATTATTCAAATTCAAAGAGCCAAAATGTTTGGTGAGAAAAACAGAAGCTGTGATTGCTAGATGGAGACACTGATTCAAATATTAATTGCTCACGGTGCTGTAGTATGTATGCAAGGCCAGTAGGTGGGGTGGTGTAACTTTGCCACCTAAATGTACACAACACCACAAGCCTGTACACAAATGCCTGCTGTTTGGTCCAGGACATTGAGAAGCCCTGGTGTACAGTATATCATGCAATTTTTCAAACCCACATATTATGCAAAGAGGGGGCTTACGTTTTTGATGTGAATGTATTAAAATCCTTCATGATGTTGTTTTGCTTCACAGTTGTCTCCAGAGAACACAGAAGAGTACATTGACTACCTGCGCTCTATTGGCCGATTGGATGAAGCAGCTGTGCGCCTGGCAGCAGTTGTCAATGATGAGAGCTTTGTGTCCAAAGAGGGCAAGTCTAACTACCAAGTAAGGCTTTTCTCTCATCTCTGTGACACATCATCTTCTCGTTGTATCACCAAGCAGAACAAAACGTGCTAACCTGCTTTGTGTCTTTGACAGCTGTGGCACGAGCTGTGCGACTTGATCTCCCAGAATCCAGATAAAGTCACCTCTCTAAAGGTGGGCGCTATTATACGGGGAGGCCTCACTCGGTTCACAGACCAACTTGGCAAACTTTGGTGTTCATTAGCGGATTATTACATAAGGAGCGGACACTTTGAGAAAGTGAGTTGTCACTAAATCAGTCATGTTTGGTTGAACAAACATTGGATTATTGTATAGTCCTGAACCACTCTCCTGTTTTATGCCCTGCCAGGCTCGTGACGTATATGAGGAGGCTATTCTCACTGTGGTCACTGTGAGGGACTTCACCCAAGTATTTGACAGCTATGCCCAGTTTGAGGAGAGCATGATTGCTGCCAAGATGGAGACAACTTCTGAGATGGGGCAGGATGAAGATGGTATATCTTAGCTTAAACATATAGTATTGCTTCATATAGTTATTATGCATTCATTAGTGTGTATATATACGTGCGTACTAGTGGTTTAACGGATCGTAGTTGATCCATATGGATCACCCCCCGCAGTTCGCAGATTAACTGCAGATTAACTGCACAGATTAACCATAATTGTGTGACTATGCTTTTTATTGCCGCTGTTACCTTTTATTGTAGGCATAATGATTCCCAAATCTCCAGTTGCAGTAATGAGACACGTTTTGAAGCGGCAAATGTTGACTTTTCACGTGATCGGGGCATGTTGAATCCCAACCAATAAAACCGTGAGGCTCGCTTTGGAAAAAAGCAAAGAAAATAGATACGCACAAGAGGGCTAAAGTGCCAGCATTTTTAGTTGTCCTTTCTCTGACGTTCTTCGCACTGTGCGAGGATTGCCGGTATATTAGACCCGCCCCACTGGTACTAATGCAGAGAATTAATCAGCTTCGTGTTCGATTTCAAATCCTTTTCTTCCCCCTCAAAATTCTACACTCAACAAGAACCCTAACCATAATGACAAAGTGAAAAAAGTTTGTTTGAAAATGTTGCAAATGTATTACAATTTTTTAATTAAAGGAAGAAAAACAAATGTATATACTGTATGTGTGCAATAAACAGTCAATAATTTTAATAGAAGGTGCACATCAGTGTGAGCATTAATGTAAAATTGTTAATTTTCCCAGACGACATCGATCTGGAGCTTAGGCTGGCCCGCTTTGAACAGCTGATAGCTCGGAGACCACTTCTTCTGAATAGTGTGCTACTGCGCCAGAACCCGCATAATGTCCACGAGTGGCATAAGAGAGTGAAGCTGTATGAGGGCAATCCACGTCAAGTGAGTTTAGATTCAAACTAATCTGCTGCACATGCACTCACTTGGTTGTTATGATGTTACAAGTACTGTTTCTCCACCTATGGTTTCATGTGTGTTTTCAGTCCTTACCCTACCTGCCTTTGGTGTAATGTTACTACCACATAATAAACAAAGTGAGCATTCATCGTCAGGTGTTATTGCACATATATTTGCTAATAGGACACAATAGTTCAAATTATTACTAGTATTAAAACAGTACCAACAGGAGAGAGCCTGAGAGCCAAAATTAGCTTATGACAATAATTCTAACTACATGGATTTGGATGAACACTAGATGGAGCCAAAGAGAGCCACTTGTACAAAGTGAGGTCAGTTTGTGATGGTACTCCTTCAGGTATAAATGCTGAGCATTGTCTAAAGAAGGCATCCCTCTAGTTTGTTCACCACATATCAACAGAAGGTTTATTTGGACTGCTCGTGACTGGTTGGTTTGCTTCCAACCCTTTTCCTCCTCTGAGCAATGCACCATCCCCACGTGCCATATACCTTCTACACAAAGTTCTGAATGAATGCCCACTGTCCTCTACAGATCATCAACACATACACAGAGGCAGTGCAGACGGTTGACCCAATGAAGGCCACAGGAAAGCCTCACTCTCTCTGGGTTTCCTTCGCTAAATTCTACGAGGAAAATGAGCAGCTGGATGACGTGAGTCACCACAAATGACTAGCTCATGTTCACACGTGCTTCCCATGGGATGTCCCGCTTGTCTTGCCTGCCTCACCTTTCCTGCTGTCGTCTCTCAGGCCAGGACCATCTTTGAGAAGGCCACCAAGGTGAACTACAAGCAGGTGGATGACCTGGCAGGCGTGTGGTGTGAATATGGGGAGATGGAGCTGCGCCATGACAACTATGAGCAGGCACTTCGCATACTGAGGGTAGGATCCTGGCCTGGTTTTAGTTACTTTAGTTTGACTTCTCTTTACCTGGTAGAAAATATATTAAAACATTCCACTCATATAGAAAGCGACAGCCATCCCATCCAAGAAAGCGGAGTACTTTGATGCGTCTGAACCAGTCCAGAACAGGGTCTATAAGTCCTTGAAGGTCTGGTCTATGCTGGCTGACCTGGAGGAGAGTCTTGGAACATTCCAGGTGTGTTCAATAGGACTTACAGTTCCAGTCAGACTTCTGTTTTGTTTGGGTTGTGCTAATTGTGTTACTACTATTACTAATTATGAATGATCTTCCCATTACATTCTCAGTCTACAAAGGCAGTGTATGACCGTATTATTGATCTCCGTATTGCCACGCCACAAATCATCATCAATTACGCCATGTTTCTGGAAGAAAAGAACTACTTTGAGGAAAGCTTTAAAGTAATTCCTTCACCACACTACTATACAGTCAACCGTTTTTAATTTTTTTGTCAGATTTTATCAAGTAAGAATGTCTCTAATGTACATTTCCACACTTCTCAGGCATATGAGCGAGGCATTGCACTCTTCAGGTGGCCCAATGTTTATGACATCTGGAACACCTATCTAACCAAGTTCATTGATCGTTATGGCGGAAAGAAGCTGGAAAGAGCACGAGATTTATTTGAGCAAGCTATAGATGGATGTCCAGACAAATTTGCTAAGAGTAGGTTTATCTGCTTCTTTGTGCTATTGGTTATATTGCCCCTTTTTACATGATTTACAGTATGACGTTTTGATATTACACTAATAGAAACGTATGGTTCATTGGTTAAATGTGTTGAAACTAGGACTGTCAAAATAACGCGTACATTTTGATTAATTCATTCATATAAAAAATAATGCACCCTTACTTACTGAAGAATACAAACATAGGATAAAGATATGCTGATGCGTCCAAATTGTAATGATATCAATGCAAACATAATCTTAATAAACAAGTCGGTGGCCTTCTTGCACATTTTTCACAGGCACCACTCCTTGTCTTAATCAAACGTAGTATTTTGTAGGCCTACCATCAAAAGGTAGGCCACGCTGCTTTTGGAGACAGAAGGATCCAATTTTGTCTAGATTGGAAGTTGTCAAAACATGACCTCATAATGCCAGGGAGGAAAATGTAGGCAACAATAATAAAGCTAGATGTGATGAGTGGCAATCTTAAATTGGAGACGAGAGGGTACAGATCAGGTCACAGTGCGAGAGGAAGAAGCCTATTTTCGCGACGGTAATAAATGGCAGACATCAACATCAAAAGCAGTATAGGAGACTACTCGATGTAGCGTTAGCGGTAGTAGTAGGCCTATGCTAAATTATAACAGGAACGATGTTGCCTTGCCATACTGTAATGATTCCTGTTGATCTTTATATTCACACAACCAAAAAACTATGTAAATGTCTAATGTCACTCAGAGTAAAGTTGAGTTATGAAGTTGTCATTTCAGTAGCCTATAGCCTACTGAAGTGTCATTGGTTCGATTTAGTGACATGTAAGGGGGCATAATGCAAATATTGATGAATGCGATTAATTAGATTGTTTAATCACAAAAACTGTAAATACTTAGATTTAATCGCTTGACAGCCCTAGTTGAAGCCAATGTAATCTTTCTTTTAATGATATTTATTTATTGTCTATTAGCTATTTACCTGTTGTATGCCAAGCTGGAAGAAGAGTATGGCTTGGCTCGACATGCCATGGCCGTATATGAAAGGGCAACTGAGGCAGTGGAGACTGCGGAGAGACATCACATGTTCAACATCTACATCAAGAGAGCTGCAGAAATCTATGGAGTCACCTACACCAGAGCCATATACCAGAAGGCCATTGAGGTACAGAGCCTCATTGTACTGCAACTAGATTATTGTTTGACTACAGTTATATTAGTATGCTAGTTGCATTGTATGTATAATCTCACAATTTACTCTTTTATTTTTATTACTGTACTGTAAAAATAATAAGTATTATATAATAAGTGCTTGAAAGCCTATTGTGCTTCTGAGTGGTATCGGATTTGTCACAAATGTAACACTAATTCAGTGTTATTCAATACAAGTTGTGACACAGTCATATCCATCCACAACCGTACAATATGTTTGAGCTACAGATGCAACATAAAATGAACATTATTGTAGGTCTGGGACATCATTATGCTCACAATAATCCATTTTATTTCTGCTATGTTTTGGGCAAAAACATCTGTTAGACTAAACCTAGTATATACTGACATACAACCTCCAGCCATGTTTATTGTTTACTTAAAGCAGAGAGGTTTCAACGAATGGCAATTCCACGTTCGACTTTTGGAAGGTGTGGGAGATACTTTTTCCACTTTATGCAGACGAGAATGACCCAGCATTCCATGCCCACACTTAGGAGACCAGAACTATTCCAGTTTAGCTCCTATAGAAATGCATTACAATGCTCTATCTTTGTTAGTATTCCAATATCTTCGCTTAGAGCCGTGGTGTGTTCAGGACTGCTCAATGACTCCTTGCTCTGAGAAAATCACCATCCTATATGCACTTAAAGGTGTCATTAGTTCTTATCCACATGTGCTCTGCCCTCAAACGATGTAGCTACCATGTGTTTGTTCATAAGTGATTCTGTAATGAGACTGTTTGTCTTCCAAAGGTCCTCCCAGATGAGCATTCCAGGGACATGTGCCTGCGATTTGCTGACATGGAAAGCAAGTTGGGTGAGATTGACCGGGCCAGAGCAATCTACTCCTACTGTTCCCAGATCTGTGATCCCAGGGTGAGATATTCAGCTCCTGTTTCAAACGTGCGCCATGTATGACATGCCCATCATCTCCTGATGTATTTACCAGTACCTGACTATTTCTTTCAGATGACTGCTACATTCTGGCAGACCTGGAAGGAATTTGAGATTCGTCATGGAAACGAGGACACCATCAGAGAGATGCTGAGGATCAAACGCAGCGT
The DNA here is from genome assembly GCA_025447795.1 of Speoplatyrhinus poulsoni. Taxonomy (NCBI): domain Eukaryota; kingdom Metazoa; phylum Chordata; class Actinopteri; order Percopsiformes; family Amblyopsidae; genus Speoplatyrhinus; species Speoplatyrhinus poulsoni. The sequence continues at coordinate 7,361 of JAOEGT010072387.1, forward strand.
CCAGGCCACATATAACACCCAGGTCAACTTCATGTCCTCCCAGATGCTGAAGGCCACTACCAGCTCCACAGGCACCGGTAAGATCACACGTGGTTCTAAAGTCTGTACGTGTACAGTGCTTTATTGCAACTCTCAGGAATGAAATGCCGTTATTCAGATTACTTGCCCAATGGCTTTTTACATGAGGTTTTCTCTCCCGTGATTGCTGTCACAAATGCTATTCATTCTGTTTAACCAGTGTCAGACCTGGCTCCAGGCCAAATGGGAATCGATGACATGAAGATGTTGGAGCAGAAGGCTCAGCAACTTGCGGCTGAGGCCGAACAAGATAAACCCAAGCCTAAAGAAAAGATTCTCTTTGTCAGGTATGTGCTGTCACACGCTTAACATGGTCTCATTGGCCCAGATGTATTATATTTAAATGACCGTATACATGTCTGGGGACAACGGTTTGTTTCTCAGCGTTTAACATGTCTTGACAAATCCAACTCCTTGTAAAGGTGGAGTTCAAAATAGGCATGTTTATGTCAGCACTGCCTCTTCAACAATCCTTTGCCTATGTGGATGGGAATTTAAAGAGAATTTGCAGTGTTTTTTTTTTTTTTTTTTGCAGCATGTTTACGTTTTTTTTGTTGTCATTTATCAAAATATTATTAGATGTGGTATTACATTTTGAGATGCCTCAACACGTCTTGAAAGTATTGCTTAGAATTTATTTCATATAGATACTACACATTAATTAAAAAGCTATGTTATTTGTTGGCATGCTGGCTGTCCCTTTAACACAGACTTTGCTCTGGTGGCCTGTTTTTCTATTCAGTAGGCCTATAGGATATAGGCCTACTGTACTATAGAAATGTGATGTTTAGTCAGGGAATTTGACATTTGACCTGGAGTGGGAACCTTGACAATCTAATGGCTGAAAAGTCCCTTGCAGAGAAGACTATAGGCACTGTGAGGCCACTATTGACTGTGTTCTCTGTAACATGCTTATTATAAGGGTCACCATATCAGCACAAAATGGCCAACATAACGTACAACTGATTGCTTAAAATATTGATGGCTTAGGACCTAATACTGTTCACTGTTCTGAGTGGGTTCTCTACAGAAAACTAGGTGTTTTAAGTGGAGCATTAAAATCCTGTTTCATATATCATTGTCTATCTGCAGGAGTGACACTTCTCGCAGCGAACTGGCTGAGCTTTCGAAACAAGCCAATCCAGATGAGATTGACATTGATGATGACGATGAAGATGACCAAGACCAGGGACCAGAAGGTGAGCCCACATATGGATAAAATAAGCATTGCAAATATGGTTGAATGCATGATTGCTAATTACCTTTTATTTCTTTATTTATTTTTTGCTTCAGAGGTGCAACTTGAACAGAAGATTGTTCCGACAGCGGTCTTTGGAGGCCTTAAAGAAGACTGAAAGACTTCTGTAGCTAACATTTGACCACAAACAACCTAGCAAAGGATATTGAAGTCTCTTATACTCATAGAATGGAATCTACTGTTTACTATTCATTTTAGAGGATGATATATTTGTAACTTTGTTAGTTACATTGAGGACTGTAATATCTTTTTCTTCATGGTGTTCTCCTATATCAATATTGTTTATTTTACCAAACTGGTATTGGCCATAAGATGTCACTCTTTCTGTTTTGTTGATCATGAAAATTCAAGCTCTTGCAGATTTCTACTAAAATATGTACATCTTCAGTGATTTCCTTAGGTCTGCTTTTTCTTGTCTACTTTACTTTATATCAGTTCATAAGAAAATTCCTTCAAAAAGCTTCTGTTGTATGCCTAGGAATCGCAGTGATCCATTTCCTTGAGGGAGGAAGTAATTCTGTCCAAATAACAAAGGGGAGGGGTTAAGTATTGAAACAGGAGCCGGAAGTTTGTAGAGAGTTTGAGGATTTTGTTGATGCTACACCATACAAACTTACATTTAATACTGTAACAATAATACAGTGGTACACGGCAGGAATGTAGTTTAACAAATAATTTGTAGAGGGGCAAAAATGTGAAAAAGCATCTAGTGACATAATGTTTTGCTTGTCAGAGTGTAAAAACATGTTTACACATAGACAAGTTACATAATAGGTAAACTATATTCATCCACAAAGTCACGGTTCATCCCCAGTTGTATTTACATGATGGGTTATAAACCCTCTATTCCTATTTCTTTCTTTTTACATTATTACTGTCTGTCAAACATCTGAATTATGGTGGCACACTTTAAAGGTCATGCCAATTCATTTTTATCACTAATTAACATCACAGATAATGAACATTTCCAAACATTTTGTTTGATTATATTGGCCTTCTGTTACTTGTCTTTTTTTTAATAAGCAAAGTTATTGGTGAGGGAAAATAGTTACATTTCATAATTAGGTTAAAATGGTGAGGTCATCTGTTGGTATAGTAAAAGGGGTGATGGAAGGTACTGACTTGGGGTGTACTTATTATTTATTAGAAAACACCACTGGATAACGAATTCCAAAGTTTTAATGTGTAAATGTATCTCCTTATGAAAGCTCAATTTTAAAAAAAGTTACACACTTAAGTTTAAATGTGCATCATGAAGAAGGCAAGGTGCTCAGAGCTAAAATGTGTTTATGTTCAAATATTAAATTGTCAAGATATTGATATAATAGCCAAGATCAAAACTTTATAAAATACTTTACTTATCAAATGGGAAATAACCTTTTTCTTATTTAATCTGGCTCAAGGGCAGCATTGTTTGAAGCATCCCTGTCAAACTGATCGCTACAGAGTGCAGGCCACCTGTCTTAAAAAACAGTAAATGCACCTGTCTCAAGAGAAATACCTATTCTCTACCTGTTGGTTGCGTCCACACAATTTAGATCCCGCCCTCCCTCTTCCAACGTAATTCCTATTGGACAGTTGGTTTAGGGAGTGATGTCAGCGTGGAGCACCTGGAAATCATCGGCAGGGAGCTCTGTGGACTGACTGGAGCCTACAGTAAACTGAATCCATAGCAATGCGGACTAAGCAAAACGAGAGGAATAATACGTTTCTCTCAAATATACCGATGAGTCGGCAGTTTTAACAGGCTCTACAACATCTTATTACCGTGAATTAATATGTGAAATCGGACAGAAGTGTAGCTCTATTTACTGGATTAGAAAATATAGCCAACCGGGGCGGATATTCCTTCCTGAAAAACGCTTAGGCACATCCGTATTCCCAGCGCCTGTACGGACTATCTTGCTGAAACAATGATTGCTTGACATTTGTTTTACTGCCTTGAAGCCTACTAGTATAATCTGCTTCCCTTAGCATTTGGCCTACACCACACTCGCTATGGTGGACTCCAATGCGATGAGGAAGACCTTTGTTGTTCCGGACATAAAGCCATTGGATTTGTATGACTGTACAAAGTCAAAAATATGCGCAAGTGTCGGCTGGCTATTGGCAAAATCATACGGCAATGCAGGTACGTTACTCTCAGTGGCATACTCGGTTCATATGAGTCATAACCAAATCCATCTTTTGGGAATAGGCATCCCTTTTCATTCCAACATTTTTGTGCAATATGCTAGCCTAGGTGTAGCCTATTGAAAGGTGCACGCATGAAGGTGAACTGCGCTGTATGCAAACTCAGCAATTGTAAGAACACAAAGACTAGCGCATGAAAGGGCTCTTTTATGCCTGCCTAGAATATATAGCCTGTATGATCAAGTGGATTAATGAAAGGCCCCTCTGTAAGCTACCGTATATCAGTAACCCATTTTGATTTAGCCTATGCTGATTTAGCAGAATGTAGTCGGCTATAAAGCCTAATTTCTGCTGTTGCTGGTTTTCGTAGCCGATTTGCTTGTAAACATTTAAAAGCAACTCTGGGTTTTAGAAATATTTTCACACAATGTTTATATGTAAACAATAACTAAAGGAATTATCCCAGGAAATGATGTGTCTCATCGCATCTGCTCAATTGATAGATTTTTCTTTTTAAAGCTTTCTGGATGTAGGCTATATCGGTGCATGTGTGAAACCACCCACCCTGAATGATGCGCAAACACACCCACCACTAAGGAGAATCCTACTGTCCTACAGTACAGCAGAGTGATCGCATGAGCTGCTTTCCAGCTTGTATGAATAGCATGCACTCTTGTTTTGCCTTCTGCTTTGAACCTGCTAGGAACATTTTAGGCCTTTAGCAATTAGCCTACAGGCCTCTCTGATATCCAACATATCATAGATCCAAGTGCCGTCTTCACATATACTGGGAAAACCTAAATGTAAATAGACCTAGTTCAGTCAGACATAAATGGCTTATACATTATAAATTGGCTTGTTTATCATCATAAACCTTTCTCGGTTTAGACTAGTAAAGAACTAGAAACTGGATCCTGTACTGTTTGTGTTGTGCAATAAATACCAGGTCATAAGACTTATGCCATGGTATTGCACAACACAAACTGACATCACCTGGAGTCCCGGACTTCTGCCATAAGTCCGGGACTCCAGGTGATGTCAGTACCTTACCCTCTACTATATGATCTGCCTCTCCCTCTGGTCCAAGTCACACTTCCCCTAGAATAGATTGAACTGTGAAGTAGTCTACTACAAAGAATGAGAGCGGATATGGGTTTTAGTGTGTGGTTTGTTTCTCTCATCATTAGGTCATTCACCCTAGTACAGTACTGTTGATATTTTCCTGCAAAGGCAGTGACGTAATCAGTTTTCAGAAACTGAGACACTGCTGAGCTACACAGTTTAATCTTACGTTAAAAACGTAAGCCTATACAACCTCACCATTTCAGGTTAGTGGGGGAAAAAACTTCAATGTGATTATGTGCCTTGTTGAATATAATTTCATGGGTCCCACTTTTAAAAATGAATAACACTCATTGGAAATTGAAAACATGCGTATTTTATGTTTCAAAATAAAACCTGTTGATGGTGCCCTTTCTGTCCTTTCCTCCACAAAGCATTAGCCTATTTCTTCTGTTATACCTGAGAATAAACATAAGATCACGTGTAAGATCTTTGTTCACATGTTGTCAAGCGTATATTTGTTCAGTATTGGTGAAACATGTAGCTTTTACTCCACCTAGTAACAAAGCTGCTTGGATCATTGTAAAAGTCTTTTGGAGCTATTAGTCATCTATAGTAGCTTGGGTGAGTCAGCATGGATCCATTAGGGATAGCCATTTTTGATGTCCTATTGGCTATTATATGTTTCTGTGCCAGTGCCAACCCAATCATGATATGAATCTCATGCAAAAATGGGAACTGTTCCTAATATGACAAAGATTACCTAAACGCTGTTCAGGTCACCTTTGTCATATTATAACGGTAATGTTTTCTACTTTACTGAGAGATCACTGAGGATTATGTAATTAGCTAATTTGTAATAGGGTTGAAAAAGACACCCCTGATAGGGTTTTGGTCTGAAGTGTGCTCTCAGCACTTGCCGTCACATGCAGATGTCATGGTACTAAGAATACTACAAACATATAGACCCACACACATATACATACAAACTCACACAAACAATGAAACATGCATATCATCCTCACACTGTGCACCAGACCATTGGACATATCTGTTTCTAAACGAGGGGTCTTAGGAGGGGGAGGTAACTGTAAAGGCTGGAGGATAACACAGCCCCTGCCAGACTTTGGGGGAATTTAAACAGGACCTGGCTTTGCTCTGAAAGCATAGCATATAATCGTACCCGTTGGTCCTTGCCCCTGTACGATGAACACTTTTAACCCAGTGAGTGTTCTAGCTATATCTAAAACATAAGCTGCAATGCTAAACACTTCTGTTGCATAATTTTTGGTATTACATTTCTTTGTTCATTTAGACAATGGATATCAGTAAAATACTTTTTAACATACATTGTATTGTAATATTAATATTGTACCGTACATGTTATTTAATAAACGGAGCTTGCCCTGGAAAGGAAATGGAGATGACTTATAGCTAATAGTGACATTTGAGTCCCAGCTCTTAACATGCTTGCCTTGCACACGTGTGCACATCTTCTGAATTATTGAATCCACGGCAGAGCTCCTGGAGGGTTTTATTGAGACGGCGAGGCCAGCTGGATCGTAAAATACATCAGATTTGCCTACTCCGGTGCCTCTTAATTAATACAAAGAGCTCCTTAATGCTCTGTTGCTATGACAACCCCGTTGAAATGCGGTCAGTTCACTCAGGTGCAAAGTGGGAAGGGGACATCTTAGGTTTACTCTTGCTGAGCGCTCCCGAAGGGAGGTTTCAACTGCGTCTGCTGTAGTTCGACCCACAGATGTGTTTTGCGTTTTCAAACTGTAAGACACGTGTTTATAATGTTTGTGACATGACTAGCATGCTAACCATCTAACATCTAACTCTAAGAACAATTGTGGCTAGGTTTTCCTACAGTTGTTTTAATACAGTAATACAGTACTGTATATTCCCTTTAACTATGAATTCTCATTGATATTAAAACTTATTTTAGTGCCAAGTGCCAAGACAGGTTCAAGTTGCCCCATCAAACAAATAAGAACAACAACAATATATTAATCCCCATAGACAAATTCTCTTTCTACTTGCCCTGTTTCAGGGAGGACCAGGCAATTATACAGACATCTTGCTCACAGACATTCAGCAAAGTGAAAAGAAACACTAGCTGACACTACAATATTTATCTAGACACTTTGGTTAAATGGAAAGTCTCCTTAAATTCACTGTAATAACGTTTAGCTACCACAATAGCCCTATAGCACCAATAGTCCCTGATAATGACCTTGGACAGTGATACTCCTTGTTTATCTGCATGTTGTCAGTAGTGTTACGGTTAAAACATCTTAATCCAGGCCATTGTTTATAGAATATTATAATTATTGCCTTTATTTCCTGATATATGCAAGTCTGGTATCTTCTTGACATTTTACCATTTAGGTCTGTGAATGTCCAACCGCTATAGTTTTGACCTTGCTTATGATGCACAGAGTCATTCATGGCCAGTGCAGTCCTATAGCCATGTTTTGTGTTGAGCGCATTCATCTAGATGAGCTGTGTGCCTTTGCATCCCACTTTGCATCTGCATTAGAATTTATTTTTATGACACTGTGGGACAGTGTGTCATCCTCCACGTGCAATGGTTTGTCTAAACTAATGAATAACGCTAAAGTGTTTGTCTACTGTCCACGTGAATACACAAAAGCATTCACAACATAAGCTGGACCATGTGGCGTGACTCACATTTTTGTTTGACACCTATAGTTATCGCTGAGTGAGCGTGGTGAAGGTATTGTCTAACCCCTGTGGTACTGGGTGTTTCGCTCTGTTGTGTCTGATGTCAGTGGATCTATCACAGGACCAATGTTAACTGATTATCCCTCAGTCTTCCCTCGCACACATGAACACACTTAAACAACCACACGTCTCTACTTTTGCTTTCTTGCGGCTACTGTTTTTTTTTCTTTCTTACCTCCTGAGGAAAAGGATTAATGAATATTCTGGTATGTTTTTGTATGGATATAGGCTGTTGGATTTGGTGCTTTGGTGTTTCATCTTAGTTAGTTGAAAGCTGAAAAACCAGTTTCGGTGAGGGCGTGCCAGTGTGTTTCAAGTCTGTGTCCTGAGTTTATTTACAGTCAAACAATGCCTTTTTATATAGCCTGGCCAGGCCTGGGCTAAACCTAAACTGGTATGAGTGATGCTGCACTTACTCATTTCCATTATTTGGGGTCTTTTATTTATTTATTTATTTATTTTTTCGTGTTTTTTAGTTGAGGTGAAAATGTCAAGCAGGCTCAAATGAAGCGTGTAATATTTCGAGGCTAACCCCCGGGCCTGAATGTCATTGTGTCCCGCTGGACCTATCAACCTGCTGATTACTGGATGTGTTCACCGGTTGTAGCGTTTGCTCAGGACAGACGCGTGACAATATCTGACCCAGGAATGCAGCGTAATACAGCCTAATAGCCATGGAGCGTTTACATGCAGGGAAATGCACACGATTGTACCCTGGGAACATGATATTTGAGCAACCTGTACTGCACGGTGCAGCTGCCCTATTGTACGCGCTATGAACGAGAGACACTGTCTAGCTAGTGGTTCTACCTCTTCCTTTCCTTTGCATTAGCCTTTCAAACACACATCTACATGCATGCTTCATTTAGCACCTGCTCAGCTCAGTAACTCCTATGATTGTTTCTCAAGGGCATACACCAGTTAACTGACTCTGTATGTTGTAGAGTACTAATCCAGTAGTATTTCTTTAAACGTGATGTTTTACGGCTTTTTATTATTTTACTTACCCCATGGGAGCTATATGCATGAAGTGCATTAGGAAGGATAGGTTTGGTTATTGCCCCTGGCCACGCTCTGTCCTATATACAGCACACTCTATAGCCTTATCTTTTCCACCCTGGAGCTATTTGGTTACTTGCTACTGTTATCTGTGAGGCAGCACCACCGATCCCAGGAGTTTTATCTGCCAGTGTGTGTTTTGTCTCACTGTAGAGAACGTGCCCGTGGAGCTGCGTGACCCTTTCTACTGCGACCAGTACGAGCAGGAGCACCTCAAGCCGCCCGTCACGCGCCTCCTGCTCTCCTCGGAGCTCTACTGCCGCGCCTACACCTTACTGCTGGGGGGCGCTGTGGCCAAGGCGCCCCCTAAAGACAACGCTGCCCTACTGCAGGCCCTCGCTAAGAGAGGCCTGGCACCCAAGGACAAGGACGCACCCGTGACCGATGCCGACCTCCGGGTTAAACCCATCAAAATGGTAAATACGGGTTTATTCAAGGGTTGAATGTTTTCGTTTGCCAATGGAGAATTTAAACTCATGGGGAATGCAAATCACTGTGTGAGTGAGTGATCTTGAGATACTTGAGATACTACTGAGTTTAGGGGCGTTTCCGTACATTGTATGTTTTTAAATGTATAGTCAGTATTTCTGGAGAAAGCTTGTTGATATTTGAACTGGATCAAAATAAAAACATCCCTCCCTTCAATGCCATAGGATGTTGACTCAGAAGCTCCACCCCTCACACAGAGATTCGCTCCATCTTCTCTATGTGGACAGTAGGTGGTTGGGATCAGATGGGGAACAATGGCTGAACAGTCTTGGTGAAACTGGAGATGTGTTGAGAGAGAGAGAGAGAGATGGCTCTCTAACTGTTAGTCAGTGTCTCGAGACAAACCAGTTTGTCTTCTTAGCGCTTGGTAAACAATTAATGTCTATCTTGTTCTTCCTTTTTCCTTTCATCCTCAACCAGAACATTATTTCAGAATTAAAAGATTATTTCAAAGTCTGTAGTGTTACATAATTTGTAACCTTTTCTTAGTGTTGTGCGTGTGTAGGTGTGTGTACTATGTACACAATATAACCTTTTACGCAGACTTTATGTTGTACGCCATGGATGGGTGTCTCTGGGGTTCAGTTGTCAGGTGGCGGCTGTGTGCTTTGCTGCCTTTAACTAGCGGCCTTGGCAGGTGCAGCAGGTTGCGCTGAAATAATTAGCTTAATTGTGTGTTTGTGTGTTTCTTTCCATTGTGTTTGTAATGTAGCAAACCATATTGTAGCACAACTAGGAGGTGGCAGACACATGTAGGTGCCTAACCTATTCTTTATTGAGCTTGTTTGGGTCTAAAGTATAGGTGAATTGGTTTTGCTCCTATAAACTAACCATTCTGATGCACGATACTGTACATTGAGCTGGTTTCTTCCAGTTGCACTGCAATATGGTGGCGGTACACTTCGATATACTTGAAATATATAGTAGCCTAATACCTGAAGTAGATATTCATTACACAATAATTGTTCTTGGGAAAGCGGTGTAAAAGTCCCCTTCTGGCAGTATGCTTCATTGGTATTATGTAGTAATAATTATGTTCTGTGTATGTGTGTGTGTGTGTGTGTGTGTGTGTGTGTGGGGCATTCACGGCATGCTCGTGCGTGGCATGCTCTGTTGTCTCAGCTCTGGATAATGCTGCTAGTCGCGAAAGAGGAGCTGTCAACTGAACTTCAATCTTGGCTGTCACTGTTGTTTGTTCTGCGTACTGTGTGTGTGTGTGTGTGTGTGTGTGTGTGTGTGTGTGCTGCAGTGCTACTGTCTCCTAGCCTCCGCTGGCTGGCCGTGGGCTGCTCCCATGAGTCTGCTGCTGACTGAGGCTGCAGCAGCAGTGGTAGGGTCGATTGGGTGGGGGGGGAGTGGGTCATGCAGGATTAGGAGGGATGGAGCAGTGATGTGGTTTGTAATATTGAAGCTCTGGTACTGCCCTGTGTCGTACATATTATATAGCTTGTGTACAGGCAGATCCAAACACATGCAAGAAGTGTCATCTGCTTTATTGTTGTTGTTGTTGGGAAGTCACATGGTGGAACTGTTCCATCCAATCACGGCATGGGAGTGAAGGACTGCTGAAAGCGAAGGTGTGACAGGCAACCTCCCGGAGTTGGAGACCCGGAGGCCTCTTGGAGTTGATCATAGCCTCCATCTCCATCCATCTACCTACTCGCTGGTCCCCTAATCTCACTGGCTAAACTGGCCCAGCCCCCTTCACTGCTCAGATTGAGGCTAAAGATCTATGAAGATTAGTGGTAATCTGCCATCCAGACTGATGCACCAGAGAGGACCACTAACTCATTTTGTTACATCTCTAGTAAGATGTAAACAACCGGGAAGTCGAGTGTTTTCAAAAGTAATCATCTGAAATTTAAATCATTTGGCTTCTGCTTGTATACATTAGACTATCCGTTCATAACAAGTGATGTGGTTGACCCTCCTGGAAATCCCTTGAATAGGAACTTGTATATCACACTACTATGTTGGCAGGTTTATAACCAGTTGAGCATTAACCCTCCCGCTGTCCTATGAGTCAAAATGACCCGGTGCACTTGCCAGTAGCGGGCAGCAACCACAACACGGACATATGACATTCCGTGGTTCGCTCCCTCTGCTGCTAGTCTGCTGAAATGCCTTAGGACAGCGGGAGGGTTAATCAAGGGGTTGTGGCATAATCTAGTCCTAGTTAAGAAGTGATTACTGATGTCTTGTAGTGTGTTATGGGACTATTCAAGAGGCAAACTGGATGAGGGCTTGCACTTAACCTTCAATTGGAGAATGCTTTTGTACAAATTGTCTGTGGACAATGAATAAATGTCGTACTACAAATTCATCTTATTATCCAGATGGTTTTGGTATAATGCTAACTGCTTTCTCATTAGAGTCTATGTTAAGGCATGTGGGGTGTTGGCATCCGTGGTTTTATTTCCAACACCCCCCTGCTGGACCCTAGACCTGCCTGATCCCCCGGTCTGTCTACATCTCTCCCCCCATTAGCTCCTGGCTTGTCGTGGTGAGGGCTTAAGTCATATTTCAGATGTAATCAGGTTCTGCCAATCACAGTCACACTGGATGATGAGGCTGTTAGGCTGTTGTGTTGACTACTAGAGGCACATTTTTCAGAGCGGCCCATAATGATTTCCTGTTATTGCAGTTAACTGAAGGGTATTCGTTGTTCCTCTGTCACATCAGCGTACGTTTCCACACACCGACCCGGTGTAAAGGGGGGGGGGGGGGGGGGGGCACCGATTGCCGCTGTGCTCCGACTTGTGCATTGTGGGTCAGCAGGTTGGTTGTTATGGTGATCTGGCAGCCCCTGTGTACTGTGCTCCAGAGTTGCTCCTCTTTCCCCTCTCATTAGGGGAAGCTTGTGATTTGCCTTAGCGGGCTCTCCAGGCCTGGCGACGGGCAATCCACAGCCCCCCCCCCTACCTCCATCTTCTCTGCTTTCACTCTGCTCTTTTGTCACGAGTCACCCCGGCCTCCCGCCTCCTGAATAACTACTGTACGGCACAACAACGGGGCAGTCTGCCTCCCCCCTAGCTTGTCCACCTTGTGTCTGTCTTGCCCTTTTTCATGCTGTTTACGTTTAGCTAACTGTGGAATTACTGCGTGTAGCCTATTTTATGCAATTATCTTAATCTGCGGGGAGGTTTCACACTGGGGCTGTGGTGGTGAAACTCTGCTATTGCTCAAGTCACACACCCATCCATCCATCATAAAGCTCGACATCCGCATGCACAGCCCTTGTGCTGGGCCAGTGCTCTGAAGGCTGCTGTGAATCGAGACACATTCCGTTTGGGAGAATGAGACTTTCTGTCCCCCAGCGTGCCTCACCCTTCGGACAGCTCTGCCTAGACATCCTTACAGCTACAGGCCTCCGTTTCCTCCTCGCTGGCTCTGCCCTGGTCTCTCCTGGCTGTTAGTTCATGTTTGGCCCACGCACAGCGAATGTCTATTCCGTTGAACTGTCTTGACGCATTAGGTAGCAGTGCTTTCCGGGCAGGTTGGACCGGGCCACACTGTGTTGAGTGACTGAGTGCAGTAATTCCCTGAGACAGGCCCAATGACCTCTGACCTATGGCCTGGCCTGCTTCCCCCAACCATCCCGTCTCTGTCTAAGTCTAGGCACTTTACATGCAGACAGGCATATTGCGTAGCTGTCTGTGCCCAGTGGATGTGCAGCTACAGTACGTGGATTCTATATATGCTGTGAACAGGAGCAGGCGCTAGTTTGCACAGGCTATGCTTAAACCTAAAGATCAGAGGGGATTATAGGCAATGGCTTTTGGACAAGAATGTGTTGTTGGTGACCTGTCAGTCCTCCCCATTTGCAAGAGTTAATTATTCTCACAGAGAGCTGGCTGCCTCTAGCCAATAGTTAGTTAGCCAATAGCTAGGCTTCCTCCAAGGGGAGGACACCCAGTGTATGGAATCTTGGATGTTAATAGAATATGAACGTGCATAACGACACCGTAGGCATTCTCTCTTCTGGCTGATGGAGAGGAGCACATTCTTCTACAAGGCAACAAAGATAACAAATGTCCTGCCCTTTAGGCAAGGCATGCAGGTATATCATGATGTTGCCTGTGCTGTATGGTCTGTATAAGGAGCTCCATGTGCACAATAATCCATGTTTTGTTTTGCTAACATAACATTTAAGTACCAGGAGTTTTCTGAGGCCTTAGCTGAAGTGTAACTTCTCCCTCAGCTCCACCCACTGTACATTTTAGAAAAACGCTACCAAGTAGGAAAGGAGCTGAGGGATGAGATGGGGGGGGGGGGGACCCTCATTAATGCTAACATTACACATCATGATGTAGTTTAAGTGTTCCAAAGGTACACATACTCACGTCAGCAAGGGCCTTTGACAATTTTAGAGATGGCTTGTTGAGCCAACCCATAAAATGCCTGTCTGTTAACGGTAACGCCAGCTTTGATGTGTCTCATCATAGTTGTGTACTTTTATTTTGTGTACAGCTCACAGCTGACATTTTATACTGCAACAAAATGGCTCTATATTATGAATACAAGGTCATATTTGCTCATAAGTAAATACATCTGCCAATAGAACAAGTGAAAATTTGCTTGGTAAGATTTCTTGGAATAAGAACTTATATCTGAATAGATGAGCTCTTGTTAGTTAATTGTGTCTTATATTAAGTGTAGTTAGATATTTTTATTAGAAATTTGACAAATATACTTGGTAAGATTTTTTTAAATGTTTTTATGTAGTGTAAAGTGTAAAATTTGCTTGCCAAATACAAAGTAGTTCAATAATACATGCATATGTTTCCCTGTAGTATTTACCACTGCAGTTGCAAATAAACACCCAGGTATTCCCTGGTATACGTATAGTTATGGTGTAAATGTCAGTGAAAGGTACACGCAGGTAAACCCCAGTTTGCAATATGGCCGAAGGGGATACGTTTATAAGAGTGGCGGATGTATGAGCTCGGGTGTCAGCAGCACCTGGGCTATAGCGGTGTCAGTCTCTCGCTGTTTGACAGCCAAGGCAAGGTGTCTTGGTGCTAGCATTGAGATCTGCATGCCTGCAACCCACTACCATTCCTAACTCCCTCACTCTGGCATTGATTAAGTGCAGCCATTTGATTTCAACAGTTCCATTTTGTTTTTGAGGTCAAAGGTTGTTCCAGCCTGCAGCTGGAGACAGCGGCACATTTTGATATTTAATAATTTACAATGAACACATCACTGAATTTAGGAGTGGAAAGCAAACGTCTAATATATCACTGATTATGAGTTATGACATTGTGGAGAGCTGTGGTAGGCCTTGCCTACGGTATAGAGGTGTAGTTGTTTCGCTGAAGGACTAACTGACTGTACTGCTAGTGAGCCAACCGTCTTGAAGGAGTTAAGACGTGCTCTCAGCCTGATCTAGTGGCGTTGTTGGCGGTGCGTTTTAATGGACTCGGGTCATTAGAAGAGGCTTTATAATGGCTCTGCCTGTGAAAGGAAACACTTTATGCATGCTGGGTGGACAGCTAGCAATGACATTAGCATTAACATTTGGTGATTGGCAAAAAATAAGATGTATGTAAACAACAATAAACTATGACCGTTCTGTTGCGGGGACAATAGGTTCTCCCTTGTGTTCTGTGGTGGGTCAGTTACAGAGAGACGTTATCCCACAGTCTGCAATACAGGCTGTATTTCACTGCATAGCAGAGGATAAAGGGTGAAACCCAGACGGATGTAAATATAGCAGTGTAGGAATGACAGCTCCTACACGAAGGCATTTATGACTATTGTCATATTGATCTTTCTCCCCGACTGAAGATATAGGTCCAAAGTTCACCCACACGCGCACACACACAGTGTACGTCTGTCTGTTCCAGGTGGGGTCAGTCTTTCTGCCGACTCAGAGGTGGCCCTGTGTGACCCCTAGTGGTTGAATGTGGCACACATCCTCCCAGAAACTATGACTGACTCATGTCCAGCTGGTGCAGAATGTAAATGTCACTGACCCAGCATGATCGAATGATGCTGTAAACGCTGTCTGTCTGGCCTCTCTCCGCGGCTGGTTGCTGTGCCTGACTGTTCCCGATCCTGTCCTCTTCTGATTGGTGCAGAGCGCCCACCTGTCAGTGATGGATGCTCTAATGGCTGTGGGAGCCATGGAGACGGTGGCTGCAGCGAAGGCACGTGGTGCAGCCGAGCTGCTGGGCGACGAGTCCAGCTGGGGAGAATCGCTGCTTCATTGGGTTAACGGGGTAAGGAGCAGGCCAGACATGTCTGCCAGCGGTTGGCTGGCAGACCTCTGTGGCCGCTACACTGTTTTACTTCACACCACACGTTTAGGTTGCCGACTGTAACAACTGGTATTGTTGCAGTACTGCTACATCTGTTGTTGTTTTTGGTCCGTAATATATCTGTATTTTGTCTGTGCTGTACGCGCATACACAAGCTTTGTTGCATGTGAGCTCTACTCACAGCAGTAACTCTGCTTTGTTCGGTATTGGACATTTATTTTTTATTTTAACTTTGTTAAAGTGAAGAGTGTGTACTTCTTGTTTCTTTCTATTTCTTTAATATTGGGTCATATTTATATATATATAATTTAAAAACAATTACATGCTTGACATGAACTTTGCTCTCAGCTGGTAGATGGGACAACAGTGTTTGTGACCGCAGTATGTTTAGTATTTTTATCATGTTTAGTATTTCTAACATGGAGTTAAACTTTTCAATGTTATGCCCTCAATCTGTCTCTCAGTTGAATCAGAAGCTCAGAGAGTGCGCTGAAGTGGCTCAGGGAGACCCACCTCAGACCAGTACAGAACCCCAGCCTGTCCAACCCTCGGTAAGTATTAATGTACAGGTGTACGCTCACAGTATCCACCATTAAACGGTGTCCTAGCTGTTGACACACACTTGCCACTTACAAACTCGCTCGCTAACCTCTTTGGAATTATACCGTATGCAATTAACTGTTGCATAAAACAATCACAGAATGTAAACCGTTTTGGTTCATTGATGATGTTGTTAGTTGTACGTTGCCGGGCTGAAAACGTGGGTTGGTGCACGCACTTTCATGTGTCCAGTTCTTCCCATGTAAAATCTTTTCCTGTTCCCGCTTTTCTCTATCTCCCTCCCAATTTGTTCTTCTCCTTGCTGACAGTGTCCTACTCGCTGGTACTGGAAACTTGTTCCCGTAAGTTCCTCTTTCCCCCCCGCTCCCTTTATGTCCCACCCACTCTCTCTGTTTGACTTTCTAGAGAGCCAGAGTCGAATGGCCAGGCCCTATTTCCCTCCCTGTGTCTGCTAGTGTGTGAATGCTAATGGGTGTCGCATCCCAACACTGCACGCAGAACTGTGTTGTGTTTGCAGGTGCGGGCTGTGTCTGGGCAAGTATTGACATTGCCTGAATGACAGTCTTTGACTTTGTACTCTGCCAGCCTGAGTATTTGACATTTGCAACTTGTTTCTCTGATTCAGAATAGGACACAGAGGTGTGGCTGTGTGTGGTTTTATATTTTTTATTTTAATATAAAGTCCTTAGGGGATGTTAAAGTATTTAGTCAAGCTTCTGCAAAGCTGGTTGGCATTGACAGTGAGCTGTATGGTTCAGGTATTCTACTGTTAGGGTTTAGCACATTCTCTGTCTTATTAGCTCTTTCTCACGAGACCCTTCCTCAGCCTACTTTCTACTGCCTAGACCCTGGCTGGTTCTGCTCTGATTAAATCACTTCCCTGGCATGTACCATTTGCCTGCCTGCCCTCTTTTTGTTCTCCACCGACACGGCCTATTTTGGTGTTCAGTTTTCTTTTTTTTCTTTTAGTTTATTTTTCTGGATATTTAGCCACCCATGTGTGGTGCGGCGCAACATGAAAAAACATTAATCTCACAAGTCAACATTCATCTGTTCAAATTGCAACCCACCACCACAACTGCACCACAAATGCAGTCCATTTACAACTGATGTGCCTGGTTTCCAGCCTTCACATTAAGTCGCTCTGTATCACCTGCTCTCGTTCACAGCTTCGCTACAGGAAACAAGCGCTGTCCAAACAAAAACCCGTCTTCCCAGTGGTGAATGACGTGAAAGACCTGTCCAGTGGGTGTGCTCTTGTTGCTGTCATGCACTACTATTGTCCCGGGCTGCTAAGGCTTGAAGGTACCGTGAATCTACGGCGCTAGCTTAAATACTGATGGGCTGTGCCTTTTTTCTTTTTTGTGCGTTTGTGTTTAATAACAATGTAGGCCTAAAGCATATTTGACAACATGATAGCAACGTAAAGTGCTTTAAAATAAAAAACAACACAAAATAAAAGGATGCGCACACACAGTGTGGATCTGGAACTCTCTCCCGCTAGCTTTGAGAACCTCTGAGTCTGTAGACACTTCTTTTAAACAAGCCTTTTATTAGCATCGACGTCATTGTTTTCTCTCACATTCTTTGCACTATACTGGTACCTTGTAGTACTGCATCTACGGTACTTTCTGTTGTATTTAATTTCCATGTTCTATTGAGTATTTTAATGTGTATTTGCACCTTATTGCTATTTTCTATTTTTCTATGTTGTTGACGTTGCATTATTCTGTGAAACACTGATGACAGACTGATGTCTGTGAAAGGTGCTAAACAAATACATTTGACTTTTGACTTACTTGCACGTATGTACGCTCACACGTATGATGGCACCTGAAACACACAGCAGCAACCAAAGTGCTCTAATAAGTGATGAATAATTGTTTCCTTGTATCCTCTTAGACGTTTGTATGAAGGAGTCCATGTCTGCAGAAGACTGCCTGTACAATCTGCAGCTCATCCGTGAGTTCTGTGACAGTTGTTTGAAGAGCTGCTGTCCCTTGGCACTAGAAGATATGCTTTACACCCCAAAAGAGCTTCAGGTACAAGAGAATAACGAGCATTCCTCTTTCGTCTTCGTCATACTGTGAATATTTGAACGTTGCCTTATTTGACCCGATGCTTGTCTGACACGTGCTGTTTATTATGTATTTAGTTCAACCTGCTGAGCTTCCTAGCAGAGCTGCTTAGCTGGTTTGAAGTGCAGAGGCCAGAATTTGTTCAGCCAGTAGACTCATTAGGTAAGTGCTATTGTGGTATTAAAGATGTAAAATGAGTGTTGATGAGGCTCTCACAAAGGTGTTCTGATTCTTCTAGATGGCTCCACACCTACAACACAAGCTAATAATAGGTAAAGCAGAGAAATTTGCAATTATGTGCGCAGAATAGTACTGCTTGTATTTGTTTTTTAAATTGCATTTATTAATTTTGAAATGGCTGAGAATTTCTCTATTATTGCATTCTCTCTCCCAGTGGCTCTCCATCTCTCTTCAAAAAGCCCTTCCTTCCTATTTCCACCCCAGTGTCGTCAGCCGGCATATCAGGTGAGAGGCCATTATGTAGTCTAAGCTGTTATTCTAGTTATTGTTGTTTTGTCTGTGTTCTGTGTCGGTGCTTGTTGGTGTAACGGCATGTCTAATCGTGTTCCCTACCTCCCAAACACTGTCCTTGTGTTTCTACAGTTGATTTGAGCATCCCTTTGTCGTGTGCATGCGTTTTACATTTGTTTGTGTCTGTCTGTGTGTGTGTGTGTGTGTGTGTGTGTGTGTGTGTGTGTGTGTGTGTGTTTTTCACCGTACTCAGGAGCTTTGACTCAGTCTACCTCAATGTCTCATATAGAAGGAGTTGGAAAGACGTGGACCAAGAAACCCCTCAGGTAAACACCTGTGTTCATCATGTGTGTCGCTGTGTTAATATGTGAGTGTATTGCGAGTGTGCTGATCCGCCGTTGTGTTTGTCCGTAGCCGACCTTTGTCTGCGGTCTCCTTCAGCATTCCCTTCGGCCTGGACAGCGACGTGGACATAGTGATGGGCAACCCCGTCATAACCCGTTCGGTCAGCTCCGACCAGCTCAACCCGGCGGGCCAGAACACGAAGGCGCCCTACGCCCCTCCCGAGGACCTCGGCCGTTCAGCCAACCGGCCGGCCCGCCCGAACGGGCCCCAGCGGGCCTCGTGGACCACCCAGAGCCCCGGCGTCGCGCCCCACCTGGCGGAGGAGAATGGCCTGGGAGACAGCGAGACCGGCGAGCTCCCCACCATCGAGGAGGCCTTGCAGATCATCCACAACGAGAGCAAGCTGGAGCCCCGCTTGCACCCGGACGGCGCGCCGGACGGCTTCTACCTGCACTCCCCGGACGACCCGCCCGGCTCCAGACGCAACAGCAGCCCCGCCCCCATCAGCTGCTCGGCCCCGCCTCGCTCCGGCATGCTGTACCGGCCCACCGGGGAGACGAGGCAGCCCGGCCGCACCAGGACCGCCTCCGAGTGTTCGCGGGACGACGACTCCGTGCTGCGAGACGGCAGCGTGGACTCGGACGCCTCCGAGGACCCCCCGAAGACCCGGTCCACCCCGGCCACGCCCAGGGGCCGCGGCAGGTACGCCTGCCCCCCGGACAGCGGCGTGAAGATGACCAGCTTCGCCGAGCGCAGGAAGAAGCAGAGCGTCGAGTCGCCCAAGACCAGCGAGCCGCCCGGCCCTCAGCCGACCGGCCTGAGCCAGACGTCGGAGGAGGAGAGCCCCAGCAAGAACCCCCAGCTCACCGCCGAGATGTCGGAGCTGGGCGCGCGGCTGGAGGAGAAGCGCAGGGCCATCGAGGCCCAGAAGAAACGCATCGAGGCCATCTTCGCCAAGCACCGCCAGCGGCTGGGCAAAAGCGCTTTTCTGCAGCTGAAGAAGGGCCAGTGTGAGGAGGAGGTCGAAGGGGACGAAGGCGACGGCCCGGTCAGCAGCACCTCCTCCACAGAAGAAGACCTGGTCCGCCTGGCTCTGGAAGAGAAGTTGGCCCGAATGGAGCAGGAGGAGGATAAGCAGCAGCATGAACGTGACAAGCGGCTCCCCCCGGTGGTGGACAACAGCAACAGGGTCAAGCAGACCGCCCCCGTCAAGGAGAAGGCGGAGACGGGGAGGGAGAGCCCGGGAGAGGCGGCGCCGCTCGGCGACTACAACAACGCCGTGTCCAAGCTGACGGCAGCGCTCAGCTTGCTGCAGAGCGACATGCAGCGGCTGTCTGAGCAGCAGAACCAGCTGATCAGGAAGAAGGCCCCCAGCAGCAGCAGCAAGTGGGCCGTCCCGCCCAGCCCCAGGACCTCCACGCCAGCCCCGCCCCTGCCGCGCCTGTCCCGGGAGACGACGCGCGACCTCAACTCGGCCTCGTCATCGCCGTCCCCCTCGCGCCGCATCTCCAACCCCGCCCCCAAATCCCCGCACCTGGCGCACCGCCGGGCCCAGTCGGTGCCGCCCAAGAGCCCCCTGCACAGCCAAGGTCGCCCGGCGGACGCCAGGGTACCAGCGCTGTCGCGGGTGCTGACCCCGCATCAGAACGTGGACCGGCTGCCCCACCTGCGGCGCGTCAGCCCCCGGCAGTGCCAGACCTCCTCCTCCTTCACCATCGGCTCCTCCGTCGTCGTCGACCCGGACGAGCTGCGCTCTGCGGGGGCCACGCCCGTCCCCCCTTCCACCCCAACGCCGTCCCGGTCGTCCACCCCAACCCCGTGCGCCCCCGCCAACGACGACGCCCTCTCGGACGTGGGCTCCGTCGACGACCAGAGCATATTCAGCTTGGACCTGGACGGCGCTCCGTCTCAGCACGCGGCCAGGAGGGAGCGACCCTTCGGGGGTGGGAGCTCCGGAGCCCCGTCGGAGTGCTCCTTCGACAGCGACGTGCCCGCCGCCGCGTGCAACGGCAAGCGCGGCAGCCTCATCGAGATCTCCCTGTCGGCCCTGCGAGGAGACGACGAGGACCGAGGCCCCGACAGTCTCTCTGACTCCATGAGCGACGCCGTGGAGCCCGAGGCGAAGGGAGGGCTCGGGTTCTTTTTCAAGGTGAGTGGCCCGATGATGACGCCCTGCGTTTTTATGTTTGACGTTTTCCTCGACACGACCCGTAACTCTGTTGTGTGTGTGTGTGGTCAACGCTGATAGGACGAGGCAGCGCGTCCAGAAGACGAGATGGCCCAGAGGAGAGCAGCGCTGCTGGAGAAGCAGCAGAAGAGAGCAGAGGAGCTCAAGAGACGCAAACAAGAGCAGGATAAGGAAAAAGAATCCAAGTGAGACGTCCAGATATTCACTTGATGCAAAGCTTATTAAATCTATTCACAGTTTAAAAATAATTTCTAAATATATAATTAATCAATCATTATAAATTATCAATAAGTTCACCATCGGAATTTATTGATAATATAATCAATAAAAAATATTGTTTAATATTTCGCCAAAAAATATTCGTTAGATACAGCACTAATTATAGATTTAGAAATTATTGTAAAACTGAGTAGATTTAGAGTTAGATTAGAGCTCCATTTAATGCCATAGGGTGCTCCCTCAGAAGCTCCGCCCCCCCCACATTGCTAGCAGTGTTATGCGGTCTGCACCATTTGGTTTGTGTTCCTTGTTATAGAGACACTAGATTGTTTTCAGCATGCACAGAGAATGGGCAGCTAGCAGACCATGAGCAGATATTTGCTTTTCTTCACAAAAAGTGTATTAGCTTACAATCACTAACCACACCTTTTAACTGGTTTTATATTTTGATAACACAAAATCTCCCACAATCTTTAACATTAAATATGCAAGAGCTTTCCGATTCCCCTCACTCGTGAACAAGGCCCCGAGGTACTTAAACTCCTTCACTTGGGGTAAGGACTCATTCCCCACCTGGAGTAGGCACTCCGGAGAATCGGAGCAGCGGGAGCGGTATTGCAATCGCTTTACCGCACCATTGTGACGAAAAGATAGCTGAGCCGGAAGGCAAAGCTCTCGATCTATCAATACATTGTGCAGCATCAAGCTTGGCAGTCAACAAAATCAACTTCCAGTAAAATGTGTACATTTTGAGTAACACAAATTCTTAACAGGAATAACTAAAACTACTGCATTCTTAATAAAATGTAACATACACCAAAGCACATGTGTGATGGTCTCCCTCTCCTCTCATTCTCCCTCTCCCATCAGCCTTACAATAACGTGTGTTTCTAGGAAAAGCTACCTTGTAGAACCAAATATCAGTAGACTAACACTAGCCACACATCCAAGCACATAGACCTACTACACACACTCTCATGTTAGGCTGATTAAGGACAGTTCAGTTATACTGTAGATTAGAATCAGACCTCTACGACAACACATAAAGGCGAGTAATTATATAGTAGGCCTACAACTTTAGACCACAAGTTGAACTACACGTGCAGTGCAGACATCAGGGCAGGTAGATACACACATGCATTCGTCGTCGTCTTGTGATTTCGGGCAGATGGGCGCGGTCACAGCTCATTGCTTCCTCTCATAGTCATAGTTTTTCAGATCAGAGTATACAGTTTTAGGTACACATTGCCAAGTCGAAGGTAATTTTTGCAAATCGACATATTTAGGTAACCGGTGAAGCCGGTTACGTTGACAATCGCGCCAGCACTATTTTCTTTCCATTATTGTCTTCTGAATGTCCTGAAACAAGCCTTTAAATGCTGTAACCGTCTCTCCCTGTGTCTTCAGTAAGCCCCAGTGGATGATCATTGAAGGCTGGGGGGACAAAAGCGACGACAGACCCCAGACCCCAGGTACTCCCCCGGTGTCTCACACACCGCCTGCCGACGGGACCCCCCAGCGAAGGGGGGATTTCACCCGGCAGGAGTATGAGAGGAGACTCCAACTGAAGATCATGGAAGACCTGGACAAGGTTCTGAAGCAAAAGCCCACCACCGTCCGCGGGGTCAAGAAGCAGAGGCCTAAGACCGTCTTCAGAGATGACTCCATGCTCTCCCGCAGTCCCGCCAAGGGCTTCATGGGTAATTGAGTGTTCATCCACTGACTTTATGATAATAACAGTTAGGTGGTCTGTGAGTATAATTGGACATATTAAGGAGGTTATTCATTTTGCTCAGGTATATTTGTGTATGTGTGCTTGGCTTGTTGAGGATGGAACATACGATCTCCCAGAGCAGAACAGAACAGATCTATTTGCATATTCAGGATCAGGTGTTATTAGGCTAACATTTTGTTATTATCTTATCTCTCAGGCACCAAGCTGAACAAGGTGTATTCTCACTCCACCATGAACTTGTCTTCCATGGCCAACGACTCTGGAACGCTGACAGTCAGAAAGTCTCCCAGGTAACGTGACGACTTTTCATTTCACCTTTTAACATATTTTATTTGCATATGCCCTCCTCCTTTTTAATCTGATTTCAAAGTATGGGAGGCGCAATATTGGGGAAATGCTTTTTCTTCCGACCTTATGACTGGAAATCTCCACACTTGTGGAATGTGGAAATACAGGTGTTTTTGCACACATGTGGAGTACAGAGGATTAGGGGTACGGCTTTCCTTCTCTCACAGGAAACCCATGAGCCAGTCATTTACAGGTGACATTTGCAAGCCAAACTCCTGCTTGCATTGATAATGAGTCTGCCAGAGGATGGTGCGTCTCGCTCACAAAAGTGAAGGTTAAACCTTATAAAAGCCAACAGACTCCACGCGTATTGTGTATTTATCATCAGCTTCCAGAGAAATGCACATTTGAATCAGTATTTTAAACCAGATTACACATGTCTAGCATTACCCGACAGTCAGCCAATGCCTACCCTGTCTGAGATCATCATAATTTCCCGTACATGAAAACCCCAACAGTGTTCCCAGAACCTTGTGTGGCCTGCCTATCTTGTATCTCAAAGGTTTCTGCCTTTTTCAGACTTTCTCTTGACATGTTCTGTGTAGAGGCCTCTTTCCTCACTCAGTCCTCTTTGCCCTGTTTTGTGCCCTTAGTCGGTCCCACTCTCCTTCCAGACTGATGTCACCTGGGAGACTGGGTGCTCAGAATGGAGAGAAGGACTGGGAGAATGGCTCGACCATCTCCTCTCCGGCATCAATCCCAGAATACACAGGTCAGCCATTTGTACTTGTGGTACTACACGAGCATACAGCCGGGCATGCAGGCCAACGGATTCATTATTGGCGTTTGTGTTACAGGGCCAAAGCTGTACAAGGAGCCTAGCTTTAAGTCCAACAAGTTCATCATCCACAATGCTATCTCTCGCTGCTGCCTGGCTGGCAAGGTCAACGAACTGCAGAAAAACAAGATTGTAGAGGTAAGCAGTCTCTATTGTTACAGAGTCCACATGGGACCTCATCTAGGCTCCAAGTCCATACTACTTAATCCCCAATTTTGCCCTCGCTTCCAGGAAATGGAGGGGAGCAGCGCCAATCACTTCCTCATTCTCTTCCGAGATTCCAGTTGCCAATTCCGGGCTGTGTACACCATGAACCCCGAAACGGACGAGATGGTGCGGCTCACGGGCGTCGGCCCGCGTGTCATCACCTTGGAGATGGTGGAGTCCATTTTTAAGTACAGCTCAGACCGCAAGCAGTTCACCGCCATCCCATCCAAAACCATGTCCATGAGCGTCGATGCCTTTACCATCCCTGGCCACCTGTGGCAGAAAAGGCCCGGAACTCCAAAGAAGCTTGGAACCCCTAAATAGTGACACCCTGAGTCGGGCCGCTCCCGCTACTGGACATGCCACGCCACCCTCCATTGGTGATTGTGTATCCTCACCCACACAGAGAGGTGACTTCTGGGTAATCCTCCAGCCTGGTCCTGTCCTGGAGGCAAACTCTATTAGCTCTACTTGCCAAGAAACAGCTGGTGAATCAGTGAATGGTTATAGCCAATAATCCAGCCCTTACTCCAGGCTGTTCTCAGAGGAGTTTATGCTTATCTCTGCCAGCTCTAGCGTAGATTGTCAAATAAGTGATTAGGACTGGTATTGGTAAAGCGCTCTCGTATGTTTTCCTTGTTTTTCCTCCTGCCTTGCCTTACCCTGTCGCCCGAATCGTTGTTTAAGTCTTACAGTGAAAATAGGAGGGGACACCCACACTGCCGTTGCCTATAGAGCAGTATTTCACATTATGGTAGTTTTGCCCCGCACTTTTTGTTGTGTTCATTTTGGCTGCCTTCTCTTCCAGGGCTCATTCTCTTCTTTCTACTGAGATATACTATCTGATAATGAATAGCAGGTTACTGTAACCCTGCTCTCTTAATATGAATGTAGGAGAAAACGGCTTGTTCACGTCAGGGGCACTGCTGTAGTGGGCAGTTCTCCCAGGGGGCGTAGTGTTACTAGTGTCTGCTGTAGCTGTCCTGTCAGCAAACAGCCACACGTTGAAACGTACCTGTGCCCCTATATATGGAGTGGACCCATCTCCAACTTCTTCCCTTCAGCTGTAGACATCTGGATGTGTTTTGATATTTTGCTGGACAAATTGTTTGCTGGACAAATCGTTTCAGCTTTTGGGAGCTAAAAGGAGAATGAAATTTGACTTTTTCATGCTTTGTTGCTAATTTATTTTCAAAATTGTGACCATAGAAAATGTTATCGGAGTTAATCTTGAGAAACTGGAGTGCATCATAATTGAATGAGGGCGTTATTATTATCTTATTAGCCCGCTATGAGTCTGTGTAAAAGGATAATGCTGATTTAATATATACTAAATGCAATTTATTGCTGATTTTTCTTTTTTTTTTTTGGACAATGATTTGTATAAAATAAGTTGAAATTTGTAAGCTCTAAATAAGATAGCCTGCTGCTTATGCATTTAGTGAAATGTGCAAGTTTGAAAAGAGCGCGCGTGTGAGAATGATGTAGAATGGCTGAAATATGCTGAACTCCTCAGTTTAGGGATTAATAAATCCTGTAGTTCATGAAGAACGTGTCATTTTGTATGATGCCCTGTTTGTGTGGACATGCACATAAAACGGTGTGATTTCTTGATGAAGGATTATTTAGGACTGTATCAGCCCTCAACTGGCCAACATTTGCTGGAGAAACATAAAAGGCCAAGCTTTTTGTTTTCAGGAAAAGCCATTTACTGTCACTGCTCAGGTGTTTTGAGACCGTGGTTTATTAGGCCTCTTCTCAGTGCTGTCAGGGTAGAACTGATGGTCATCTCACCAACTGTCCAGTAGCCTTTGTTGCACGTTAGGCTAGGAAAACAAATCCTGCTTTATGATTAATTAGTTTGCAGTTGCTGACCACAACAGGTTTGCTGCATAGCTCTGACCACCCTCAGTCCAGAGGTCTAATAAAACTAACTAAAAACACCTGTGGTTATACAAGCCCTTAACTGTGGGGTATATTCCCATTCCTTCTTTAGCACTACACCAGCTGATAGGGCAGCTGTTCCTGTCTTTATTTACATAGGAGACTGACTCCAATTGTGTTTAAAACAGATTCCCAATACTGATAGTTGAAAATTGTATGCAGTTGCATTTAAGAAAATGAAATTAAATGTTTAGATGCTTGAATTAGTATGTGTGGTGGTAGTGTATGGAACTAGTACATGTTTGTGTATATATATCTGTAAAGACTAATATGTGGTAGTTCAATGCTATAACTTAATTCTGTGCAATTCTGCCCCATGGCACACAGGCTTATTTATTGGTAAAGGGTATGTTTGGTGTTTAGTTTCATGGTCTGTTTTTTGTCTTCTTTAGGTCGGTGATTCACTTGTTCATTTTACATAAGTCATGTCATTACATTGCTTTTGTTTTCATAACTGTGGCACCTGTGCTGTTTGTCTCATAATCTGTGTGAATGCCAGTCTCCTCTTTGCAACTGGACCAGATGAATAAATACTTTTTAAATCATTATAAATCATGTATGATTTGGTTTTTACCATGTTTGTTTAAGTTCTTTCCTCACCCATTGGTTGTCATCCAAATTCTAAGTACATCACACACACACACACACACACACACACGGCATTACAGTTTACATACAACAAGACGGGCAACATAAAAACATGTCTTTTATTTCCACATTTTCCATTCCATGTTTTAAAATTAAACCTGTTGAAGCCTTGACCACGTCAACAAAGTAAAGACTCAAGATCCTAACTATGGCAGCACTTCGTTCCATCTGACAATACTGGGGAAAGGGTGGACTTTACCAGTGGTTAATACTGTAAATAAGTTGGTGTATGATCTAGGTCTGGAGCTGCAGAAAATATACTAAGTCAGCCTATCAACATTAGACCTAAATGAGAATGCATTCCCGGCTTCGGAGTGTTTATGAACTGCGGGGACAGTGAAATGTTAGGGGGGTGTGGGGGCATGCTCCCCTGCAAATATATTTTTTAAATAAAGCATTTAAATGCCCATTTCTGGTGACTTGAAAACAGAATATACTAGCCTATGCCCAACTACTGTGCACTCACAATTTAGATCAATTTGGTTACTGGTGAAATCAGAGGACACAGGCTGTCAATGTAAAATATGAATTGAGATTATATTGGGGAAGGGGGGGCTTGATGAAGTTATATAGATGTTTGTCAAAGCCGCAGGTTGCAGATCCCTGGCCTATAAGAGAAGGTCTTAACATCCCATAGCGAGTTGATGTGCTTTGTAAGTGGGTATGGTGTGAGGACTATCACAAATGAACAATCGCATAGCAGGAGTGGTACAGTACAGCTATCAGGTCATGTGCTTGCTGTGCAGCATTTCTGTCAGCAGGGAGTTGCATGGCAGGTCTCCCAGTAGGTGGCGCTGGTACAGATACTCTTCAACCTGCAAACTGATGCTGCGCACCTCCGGCAGCCGCAGGAGCAGCTGGCCAAACTTGTCTGAGTGTCCTGGATGGCTCCGCTGGGTATGCTCCATTAGAGCCCTGTTCACCTTCTCCTGGGTCTGTTCCACCTGCATGCGGCTCTGCAGTGACTTCACGTCTATTGTGTACACACACACACACACACACACACACAGAGTTGAGTTGAAGGGGCGGTTCCTACATTTTCATGTTTACTCTTCTTCAGCAAATACGCAATAGAAATAATTAGTTAAATGATTAGGCTATTTAAAAAACACATTCACTGATGCAGTGTTTAGTAGGTAAACCCGAAATATACTATCTGATGATTTTGAATATGTACGACTTGACGCTCTGTTTTCAAATGGGGGATCACCGTTAAACATGTTAGGGATGGTTTAACTTTAACATTTAAAAAAAAGTCCAAAATGGCTCCTGATCTGTAGCCAGAAGCAGTTCAGACTCTCACCTGGATTGAATAAGACCAAGTATTTGAGACAGACAAACTCGTGTCGGTCTAGGTGCAGAATCTTCAGCTTGGTGCCCAGGTCCTGTGTCCGTGACACCAGGCTGCTCAAGGTTGTGCCTGCCTGGGAAAGGATAGTTGACACCTCGATCTGCATTGCGGAGAGACAGAGGGACATGTGGTCAACCCTGTAATTGTTATAATAGCTGTATGGTATATTGCAATACAGCTATTAGTGATCTCACCTGTTGCCCCGTCACCAGATAGATGCAGCCCTCTTTGCCGTAGGCTACCTGTCTACAGAGGTGGTCCAAGACCAACAACTCACTCCAGCAACTCTGCAGTAGCAACATCTGTTCCTCCACCTGTGTGAAACAAGGTACCGTGTGTGGCTACTGCATGACGCACGATGTGTTACCAGCATCCGCATACACATTTAATAAACACGTGTACACCGCACTCACAGTCTTCACTAGTACATGTGGTTACCTTGAGCTCCTTGAAGAGGATGCTATTCCTGGCCCACTCCACAAGTCCAAACAGGGTGTGGTCAGCCATTTTGCACATGATGCTGAAGGTGTTAAGGCAGTCATGTTTGCCTCGGCTGGCCTGCTCTCGCTGCAGGCTGGCCAGGACCTTGGCACAGAGCCGTTGCTCATCTGGCTCACCCTCGAGGAGCTGAGCTAGCAACGTGGGTGCAGGAGTGACTTCTGGGGCACTTGAACTGGGGGTTGAGACGGGGCTTATCGGTGCACTTATGGAGGTAAATACATTGTTTGATGCTGATTCTAATGGAGTTGGGTTTGCAGGGGCCGGGCCACAGCTGAACGGTGTTTGTCTTTTCTCCAGGGTGTGTCCGGGAAGAGGCCGGCAATAAAGTCTGGGGTAGGGCAGGGCTATCCCCCTTTCTGTGTTCATAGTACAGTCCTGAACCAAGTGTGATTGGTTAAGGCCGGTGGGATAAACTTGGTGAAAAGGCTCAGAGGACAATGGAACCGTTATGTGATTGGCCATAAGATGGAGGTCACTTGGAGGTGTGGGTCGGTATGGTTGTGTTGTTTCAATCTTTATCCTGTAGGGGGCAGTGCTCGCCTGGTAATAAACCGTCTGCTGCTTAATCTGCCTGTCCCGACGATAAAGCGGACCAAACTTGTTCCTGCCGCCTCTCATGCGATCTGATCTCACCGCTGGTGGCAGAAAAATTAAAGTATCATCAATAGCCTAATTCATTATCACAAAATATGCTTAATATATCTGCATCAGTTCTCCCTTGCACCAATATAATATTCACAATAATTATTACTTATTAGTTAGAAATTACAAGCAGGCCTACAAGCAGTCACTACAAAGAAATATGGTAATACAGAGGTGTAAAACGACTCTTTCCAGAGGTCAGGTTGGGTCTACCATGCAGAGTTTGCGTGTTTATCATTACAGCCTTGTTTATGACTCGCAGATAAGTCAGTTGGCAGAAAAGAATGAATGTCAGTCGATCACAAGGAATGTTGCAATGGAGAGAAATATATATTTTCCAGAAGCTTATCTTTCCACTGATACAGGTGATTGTTTTGACAGACCTGTGTTCCGGGTGAACAACGCAACACTTCCAGTGTTCTAGGAATGTACAGGGTTATACAGTTATTACCTTGAGACTGTTACTGGTGGACCTTCAATCACCTACTACCTTCATACAAATTGTATTGGCCCTCTACCTAATTGACGGCACTGGCCTTCGTGTGTGTACGCGCGCGCGCGTGTGTGTGTGTGTGTGTGTGTACCCTCTCTCTTCATGCCCACTGTCAGACACTTCTGGAAGCGACAGTGAGGGCAACGCTTCCTCTGGGAAAGGTTAATAGGGCAGCTCTGTCTCTCAGCACAGGTGTAGTGCTTGTTGTTCTGCACTGTACGCTTAAAGAAGCCCTGCACACACACAAACATACAGTATGCATACAGAGTGAGTGTGTGTGTGTGAGAGAGAGAGAGAGAGAGAGAGAGATGACATTAGAGAGCTGTGCATATTTGAGCCTATAAGGCTGATGTTTACTGTAGTGTACCTTGCAGCTCTCGCAGGTGAGCAGTCCATAGTGGTACCCAGACACTCTGTCCCCGCAGACTGGACAGCTCTCTTCAGCCTTCAGCCTCCCCTCTGGCTCTGCCTTCAGCTGTTGGGCTGTGGAACACCACCACAGCCAGGTTACATTGAGCACAAGAGATCACGTGGCATCAGTGTATGTAGGCTATGTCAGGTACGGTGCTGGAATGCATGAGGCACTGTATCTGGACCCTCATAATCATCAGTGATGTCAGGTGGCAACAGTTCATGTACAACAGCAGGTTGGATGACAGTGTCTGGAGGATAGCGAGCAGGGCGCTGTCGTCTAAGTGGCTCATGTGATAAGGTTTATGGCTAAGTTGTTGAGAACAGAAAGCTGTGCTAGACCCCCCCCACACACACACACAAATATCCGCTTACATTCTCTATGACCTGTACATTTTTACAGATTCCAATAATCATCAAATTATAAGTTACAAGGAAATCACTCAAATATTTGTTTTCCCCTGCTATATCATAGTCAAATTTCTACATGTTCTTTCCATTTTTTCAATTACAAGTATTATACTTTTAATTGAACTAGATGTACTTTAATTTCATAAATAAATGCTGGCCTGGGCAAATAAACCCACTCAACTCCAGTATTGAATATAAAGTACTCACAAATTGATGAGCCTTCCCAAGCAAGCAGTTCCTGGGGGCGTTGAGGCGCGGCGAGGAACAGAGGCTGGGACACCTCTGGATGATAAGCAGGTAGGTCCATTGGTGCTGTGGAGGGGGGCGGGGTGACCGGGGGGACGAGGGGGAGGGGGGTGCTCAGGGCACATTGCACCTCATAGCAGCATGGAACAGCAGCCCAGTCAGACACAGGGAGAGAGACAGACAGACGGGCAGGCCAGGCTTCACCAGTGCACCAATGCTTCTCTGAGGCATGCAGCAGGACTTTGATCTGTGATGAGTGTCATAAAGACTCTCCTGACTGGCACTCCTATACCCGGCCAGCTGGTCAGCCAGTCAATGATTCAGTCAGCCTACCTGCTCTCCAGTCAATCAGCCAACCATCCTGCCAGCAGCCATCCAGCCCACCATGGGGGACAGACAGAGAGAAAGACACCTTCTGCCATGGCTTTGGAAACGCTACAGGGTCGACCAAGCAAGAGAGGTGTCCAGTGGATAGTAAAATACTGTTTGACTATTTAACTACTGCTCCTGTACCTGGATCTTTTCATATTTGTTTTCTTACGTCTAAGTTCTTAAACTTTATATTAATTAATTACTCAATTAAAATATATTCATTTTTTTAAAGTGCGATATAATTATTGTAATGCAGAGCAATGACAACAGGGGGCAGCATTGCACAGTTCTCACATCATTCACAGTTTGAGGAAGATGTCAAGACCGGTGCAGACCCATGTTGTCTAAACCAGAGGTTTTCAACGTTTTGCGGGCCAAGGAACCCTTGGCTGATAGAAACCTTCCTGACCTTACCTGTTGGACATCACGGCTATACTGGGCACAGACTGTCCAGATCGCTGGCGAGATAGCCTGCCTGCGTATTGGCGACAGCACCTTATATCTTCATGCTCCCATCATGGTTACCTTGACATTAGGTGCTTGAGGGGGGTTCTGATATGGCAGCAAGAAACTCATTGGATTACAAAAATGTCTTCTTCACAGGACTCTTAGGAAAATTACTGGAGCTGTAGTGTCAATCTCCTGGAATGGCCATGGACACAATGCTTCAATACACTATAGTAGCATATTTACCTGTTAGCACAAGCACACTCTACCGTGCCTGTTTCCACCAGTGATGGATATATTAAGACTGTTACTGTGGCTTGTCCCATGACGTAGGATTTCTCATCTGTTGACACTAATTTTTTACAGAATCGTAGTGGGGCACCTGGTTAATATGAACAGGTAGCAGTACACTTTTTAAACCCTAACCCTAACCCTTAGAATAGCTTGATTTAAACGATATCAGTTATAGAGCAACATTCCTTGGAAGTAGGAATTATGTTGCCCTCCGTAGGCGATAATAATTTAAAAAGTTGACTTCTGCACAGATAAATTGGCAAAAAATACACAATTACATGAATCATGATTAAATTAATTTACATTTGATTTATTAAGATGTTATGGAATGTCGTATAGGCAACAGGCCAACAGCTCAATATAATTGCCTAACATCCCTCATACAAAAAATGCAAATAGGACTGGAACTGGCCATGGTATTTATTTTACTTGCTTTAGGTTATATAGCCATGTATTTTTCTTCCAAATAAGCATGCGTAAATGCTGCTTAAACATTTGGACACAATTAGTCTCGGTTATTTGTATTTCTTTCATTCACTTTACAGCCTACGCTCATTTGATTTCCTTCCCTTTTGAAATCTAGCCTACTCTATAGGGCAATAGGCAATTTAATGCCGCCGTTATTCATTGCATATATAATTCCATATGATATTGATAGCTAGTCTGGTCTAAATTAAATTAGGCCAATTCATACATTTAAATTAGGCCACACAAGGATACACTTTGTTTCATTGGATCATACGCACGACTCACGATCACACCATGACAAACTACAATTCCCATGCCCTTAAAAGTAGGTTATGACACGTTCATCCTATAATCCATGAACGCGTAATGCCTTTGGATAATCGTTAGATTTTTCCAAATGGTAAACGCTCTGAATTGCCATTTAGTTCTTGATATAGTTATAATTTTGTAGGATGTGCAATATAATTGTAGAAACATAACGGCAACTGTTGACGAGTCACTGTTTATTTTATTTCACCGGTGGGTATTAACCACCTATGGGAAGTTATGGCTCTGTGTTTGCACAGTAGCGGCCGACTAGCAGCCTTTTGCTTAGCCTATCAGTGTATTGTGAATCACAGTTAGATTAAAATAGCTGTGTAGATTGATTGAATGCTGCTAATTAGTGAGACCTATGCATGCCAATACTGCTACAATAACAACAGCATTAGCCATATAAAATATTGATTTAAGTTTAAAATTGTTAATGTTTTGTTATTGCTATTAGAGGCCAATCTTATCTGCAAATGGGAAGAATTCGAATACATTGAATTTTAAAGAGAATATGATTTAACTTGAGTTATTGATAGAATATAACACTGTAATAAGTGTTTTCTAGCTAAGTTAATTGAAAAATCTGTCATTCTTTTACTCTTCAGGCACACTCTCCTACTTCTAATTCTATGAAAATACATGTCTTGGTTGTATGGTTGTATTAATATGGTCTCCCATGTTTCAGCCCCAGAAAGCCATGGCGACAAGAGTCCTGCTGACTGGATGTTCCTCAGGCATTGGCCTGGCTCTGGCAGTACGACTGGCTAAGGATGAGTTCAAACGGTTCAAAGGTCATCCTGTACCCTCAACTGAAATGTTATTGGCGTTAGAAAATGATGCAGGTATTATTATTATTATTATTATTATTATTATCAATATGACATGTGACATGTCGTATTGGTTTGCTTGAGTGTCAGTGGTAGCTACGATGCGTGACCTGGAGAAAAGAGAGCACTTGGAGAGAGCGGCAGGCGACACCCTCAACAACACCCTGGAAATTAAAGAGCTGGATGCCCGCTGCGAGCGCTCCATCAGCGAATGTATCAACAGTCTGCCAGACAGACGGGTCGATGTGCTAGGTCAGACGTCTATTCCCCTCACCTGTAGTGTGGACACGATAATACATACTAGTGACATGTTATCTTCCCTTTTACAGTTAACAATGCAGGTGTGGGCATGATTGGACAACTGGAGTGCCAAAGTATAGCTGCAATGCAGGAGCTATTTGACACCAACTTCTTTGGCCTGGCACGACTTGTCCGGCAGGTTCTCCCTGGCATGAAGGAGAGACGGAACGGCCGTATTGTGGTGATAAGTAGTGTTATGGGCATACAGGGTACTTTGTTTTCTCTCAAATGTGTGAATTACTACTGAATCAATAGGCTTGCATGCTGTTACATGCTCAACTACACACACACAAATTACATAAGAAATATACAACTTTACAATCATTATGCATACACCACATGTTACACTAAGTATTAAACTAGGAATATTTCATTTTGAGCACTACCAAATGCACTTTATAATATGATACAAATATTTCATCTGACAGACATTTTATTCAACCAACTATAAGCCACACATCGCTGACTGTACATCATGTAGTCTCGAAATAGTTTATACCCATCTCAGTTAGTAGAGGGCGCTATATGCTATGAATGTACAGTACAACCAATCAACAGAGTAGCAAGTAGAAGCACTTGAAACTCTGTTAGTGTAGCCTTAGTTTAGACATGCAATAGTAATCTACCCACTTCCCAGCTATCAGATGACATTCTGCTGACTCACCAACACCAACCACATTTGCCTTTTGAATGAAGCAGGTTCTTTTAAAAGCAAGCGGTTCTCCTCCAATTCTTCTTTCACTGCTGAGCATGCTCCAGAACACCTGCCACCTCCACCTTTTCTTCATGTGTTATACGTGTCTTTTCTGTTGTAATTTATCTTTTCACTAATGTGAATATAGATTGGGTTTGTTTTCCAACATTACTTCTCCTTATTTTGTGTGTATGTGTATTGTTACAGAACGTTGCTGCATAGGTACATTATGTTTAACATGTTTTGCCATTGTGATTCTTGTACAGTATGGCTGCTGGCCTGTTTGGAGAGTCACTGATACCCATACTAAACAGTATCATTAGAAGAAGCCCCCTAAACTAAGCCATTCTGACAAAAGATAACTGTTTAGTAGCCAACTCCTGTATGTCCTAATAAATTGCTTTGGTGCAAGACAACTGTCCTGCCTGAAATATGATATCTGCATTTTCCCCAGGGCTTCTGTTCAACGATGTCTACGCTGCTTCCAAATTTGCAGTTGAAGGTTTCGGTGAAAGTCTGGCTGTACAAGCAATGAAGTTTGACATCAAGTAAGCACAGCAATAGTCCTCTTAACACCTAAATGCAGTTCACTGAACAAGTCACAGTCAACCTCTATACCTGACATTTAGCTTCCGTACAATTAGTTAATTGAACCTCTTTCTTTCTTTGCTTCTCTGCTGAGGATGACTCTAGTGGAGCCGGGCCCTGTGGTAACTGAGTTTGAAAGGAAGCTATATGAGGAAGCAGAGAAAATGGACCTGTCAGGGGCTGACGAGGAAACAGCGCAAATCTTTCGTGAAATTTACCTGCCGTACTCCAGAAAGATCTTCACCTCGTTAGGCCAGACCCCAGCGGAGGTGGCTGAGGCAAGTATTATATGAGTATTCAAACCCATTCCATACAAAGTCTACAACCTTTTAAACTAAACTGGAAGAAGGAATAAGTGCCGTGATTGAGATTTCATGGGTCCAAATACATTGACACTGCATCGCATGTTAAGTGTGTGCGTGAACTTTGTCCAACTGTGTGCTTCATATTTACATTCAAACACATAGGTGATGCAACCTTTTAGTTTAGCTGAGCTGAGCTGAGCCAAGCAGTGTTGGCTCAGGTATTAATAATGCATGTGAACATATGTAAATACCCTGCCCAAAGCAATATCCCATACCATGCCAACACACTTAGCACTTGTTTACGACACCATGCTATTCTTCAGCTGTAGGATAATACCTCCAGAACCCAATGAGTCTGCCCAACAACTACAAGGGCCATTCTGGACACTCATCTTAGAGTTTAATATCAAAGTACAAATGAAACCACTGGTGTGTTTACGCGTCATTCATTTACCATGCAGCAAACACTGAACCTGATCACAGCCAAAGAGCCTCCACTGCGCCACCAGACCAACCGCCTGTACATGCCCATTACTGCCCTGAAGCATGCAGACCCAACTGGCTGTCTCCCTTTGGACACCTTCTACAAGATGACGTTCAGTCACGGCCGTGTGTTCACCGCTACGCTCGGGCTGCTGCGCATGTTGCGGAAGTGGCCGGGAAAGACTTGAATGTGTGGGATGCAAACACCTAAAATTTTAACGGTGAGAAGCTAGCTAGTGCAATCTTGATGAAGACTCCGGAGGCTAACGTCAAAATAAACCAACCCTCAGAATACATGCAGGTTATTCTTGGTATAAAATGTGAGAATATAGGAAAGATTATATCAGTGAAAACTGGAAACTCACAAGTACATTAGATGTTTTTTTACTACAGTAAAACTGGATTTATTTAGTTATATTTATGGACTTTTATAGGGTAGGCCTACAGTATACAATGCCAAAGGAAACATTGGTGCCTTAGAAATCTAGTTATGAACACTTAAAAATAGTAGAATACATAATCTATTAAAACAAATCATTAGATTAGATTTAAAAAATATATTTTATTGTAAAATTATATGTATTACATAAATGTTATTCAAAGTCAATTCTATGTGAGTAGCCTAGAACAATTTTTTGCTAATGGTACAATATTGTATTTCTCAAGTCGTTCAGTTCACTGCTGTGCAGGCCGTATCTTCATTGCAATATATTTTAAGGAATAGGTATATCCTTTCCAAGACGCCCAGTTGATTCCTACGCCATGGGTTGAGTCGCCCCACATATATGCTCCATTGGGGTTGGCACTGTGACATGTTCCATACCACCATCCTCCTAAGTAGAGCTTAGCACAGTTTGCACTATTCGTGTCTTGGTCTTTGTCAAAGGTAGAAAACATTTTACCGTTATGTTCATCCATTGAAGGTCCTGAAATGATAGTTGGAAATGTTTTGGTATTTTATAAAAAAAAATACATATAGTAACTTTCCTTAGACTCACCTGCTCCTCCATCTTTAAAGCCACTGAATGTCAGTGGGTATCCTGTTTCCTCTGGGCCGACAGAAAAGGAGGAGTACTGGACAAAGGCTTTTGCTTCAGTAAAGTCTTCCATTTCCACCCGCAGCTCATAGGTCTTCTTTGAAGTGAGGAGATGGATGTTTTCCAGACCTTCAGGGACAGATACCAATACAAATGGCAGACAACTGAGCGGAAATACTTGCAGATCACTCACACTCACTCAATCACAGGGCTCTTACGTGTGAAACGACTTCAGCTTCCATTGTGGAGCTGTGGAGCCTATATGTTCCCTATACAAGAAAAGGACTGTTGGACTAAATGGACTCAATGGGGCCATTTCTCCACTCAAACCCTGTACCTCACCCAGCTCTTGGAACCAAATACACACACACACACACACACACACACACACACACACACAGAGAAAAATACAGGATGACCATATTTCGAACCCACGCACACATACATTGCGAAGCTGAGCTCCCCCTTAGAGCACATTCATGGGACATATGCATACAATGGAGCCACTATCACCCACACGGTCACTAGGACATCTAGAGTGCATGAGACACGTACATCCAATTAATCACCAGGTTATAAGTGCACACAGAGGGTATAGGATACATAAATTTGACGGATCTCCAATCTTAAGTGGAAAAACCCAAGAGGTCTTTGCGCCTTCCGGGGTGCACCTACTAGCAGTTGCAGCTGGTGAGGAGAGCTGCCTGTACTCAAAGATCCTGGGCCATTAAGTGATGTTTATACGAGTGTATCTGACTAAGCCACATGTATCTTTTATATCTTGAAATTATGATTATCCCTTATACTTTGACAATATCTGTATCCTTTATTTCATGTTTTTCAAAAATTTTGGTTTGTGGTGCATGTTCTGTAACACAGGCTTTATGTCAAAGAAGGCTGGAATCAAGCTCAAACATTTGGTACAGGTCAAAGGTGCATCTGTCGGTAGGATTTATTATTCTGGAAAACATAGAACAGCAGGACAGGGATGAGGAAGAGAAGAAGCAACCTGAGATGAAAATAATTAGTTATGGAAAAATTAACCGTTGGATTAGACAATAACTCACACCAAGAGGGAATTAGACCCTTGACAAGAGGGAGTTCTGTAGATGGGGTCCGTACCCCGGTTCGTCACTGAACACAGTGTATAGATAGAGAAAACATTTTGCTTCTGCTTGCTCACCGGTCTGTAGATTATTTTAGCGAAATAATACGTAGTTTTAAGGAAAAAGGAAATGCCGGCAACAGAATAAGACAGAAATAATTAAGGTAACTTGTGTGACATCTGGTGAACCTGTGTAAGGGGAGGGTTTGGACAGATTTTACATACACCAGTGAGACAGACCAGTCTAGAATAAATTATAACGTAAGATATTGCTCAAACTGCTGTATGACCCAGCGGGAAATAAATAGGGTGACAGCGTGCGATAAAATACACTTGGGTTCCAAGGCGTGGCTCACCTGGGTGTTGTACTTCTCTTAATTTTACGTTCTGTGTAAGTTGAATTAAACTGCAGAACTGAAATATAATTGCAGGCTCCTATAAGGTTACGGGGAAGCATAGAGGCTGAAGCCTTATCAACTTCAAAATGTATGGGCGAGCATATAAATAATGCTGTAGCGATTATCACTTAGGAACTCAAGCAACTGAGTGACTAAGGGTTAGAGGAATTTGTAACGTTAGGTACCGTGGCTGGAACCCCACAGGTGGAGTGTGGAGCTTGGTCAGCTTCCAGCCTGTGCACAGTATAGAGAACACGCATCAGTGTCTATAATAGTTAATGATATAGTATGTTTTTACTGTCATGTAGGTTAAGCACAAGGTTAGTTAAGGTTCAGATAATAGTCTTACCCAACCAGTACTCTCCAGATGCTTGTCCAAAACCAGCCCTGTACTGGTCCCACCCACGGTAAAAGTTAATGGTGCCATCTTTCCTTCTCTGAATGATCTACGTTAGAAGAGGTGACTATTTGGTATTACTTACAACACTACATGTAAATAACAACACAAATATGTAAAATCATGACCCCCAAAAGACGTAATGCTCTGTACTGTATGAGAGATGAAACATTGGGGATCCTGAATTACAATTTTAGTACTTGTTGTTCTATGCAAATGTTAAAGTGTATCTTCAATTACAGCAGCAACACAAAAACACGTTTTAGGGTGCAGTTACACTTAATCTAATATTTTGTTGTGCAAAACGGTGTCAGTCAAGAATGACCAACAGTTCCATACCGTCCATTTACCACCATTACCATCTTCACAGCCCATGTCACAGTACACCTGAACTGCAGAAGTCGGTCCAGCTGGATAAATGGTGTACACTCCACTGTGACCAACACCCTTGCTATAAAGATCCTGACAGTCAACTGGTAATGATACTGGTGAGCAGAAAGCTGCTGGGGTCAGCAGCAGTAAGACAACATAACCCTGCAATTAGCAATGTATTTGTGAGAATGTGAAACGTTTTGACATAAAACGAAAATCTGGTGTCACTGATCATCACACTTACCTGCATGTTCATCTTTGCTTTGAACAGCAATGATATAAAATAGCCTATAGTCCTGTACAGAGCTTAGGTTTCCTGTAGGCTACTCGTAGGAACTTTAAACCATGCGTGTACCAAAAAGCACTGGCGAACACTTATCAGTACTGTAATAGATAACTAGATCAATATGTTTGGAGGATTCCTTGTGCTGTTTCATATGTTCTCTCAGTCAGGACACGATACGCTTGTAACTCTCACCACAGCACAAAATCACACCAAAGGTCTACAATGGAATGATTGCGCACATATACAGCGAAGAGTTTTCACTCATGGATTCTCAGTTTTTACATATTTGGGTCACAGGATTAGATAGCAAGCACAACGGGGAGGATAATGTAACAAGAGATAGCGTGGGTTGTGGCTACAAGCATACAGTACTTTCTAGGGCAGAGTCCTGCACGTATCCTGGCACACATCTGCCCCGCACCCGCAATATATAACAAGGCACATGACCTCATTATACATTATATGTAATCAAATTAAGAGTGAGCACAGCCTTGCAATGTACACGTGTGTGTACAGTATGTGTGTGTATGTGTGTTGAGTGTGTGCATGTGTTTTGTCCATGTGTGTGTGTGTGTGTGTGTGTGTGTATGTTACTAAGATCTATGTGGCTTAAGTTAACGACTGCCCCCGCCCGCGGGGGCGCACCCTCCACTACCCTATTCGAGAGAATATTTTTTTTTAAATATAAATGTCTAACAGTATTATTATACACGTCTGGATAGCCA